>PPHD01030939.1:0-10192 GCA_002909625.1 Bambusicola thoracicus | reverse complement strand
AAAGTTTTTATGTTGCAGATCATGCAGGGAAACTGGGGCTCATGGAGTAGCTGGTGGGGAGGTGGCAGCATGTGCCCAAGGAGTTCATTGTGCCAACATCTGCTCATCAAGCTTCCCTCAGCATCTATGACATCAGAGACATCAGGGGCTTGAAACTGGGGTAAGCAAAGGTTTGGCTTGGGGTAGTACAGCCTATATCAGAGGATGCACAAATAATGTCATAGTCCTCAAAAGAATAAATAGGGTTCCATCTGTATTCAGGCCATCTCAGTGTCACACCGTTGGCTCAATTTCTGGTAAATGTGTGGGTGGCAACTGGTGATATATGCATTTTTGTGGACAGAGAAAGGGAGTGTTGAAGACACTGAGCTGCTGTCAACAAATGAGGAGTTTCACACCAGATTTCCAAATTGTGCTTCTGATGTCTGCTACCTTGCAATCACTTGCCCTGACACAGGCTGAACTTTGGAGGTGAACTTATTTATACATGCAAGTTTGCTTCTCCAGAGCCCTTTCCATAAAAGCAATGTTTTGCAGCTAAGTCTCCCCTAAACTGAGAACTGTTCTTCCTGAAGGAATATAGGGTGTATGAAAGCATAACAGTAAGAAGCTGTTTATACCCTTTAATATTATAATTCAGCTTTTGCCATAAATCTTTCTCCTTGATTGCACATACCTCTAGCATGAACTCATGCTCCTTTTGATTTTCTTCTTTATTACCCTTAGCCAACTGAGTGATGTGTGAGTTCCTGTCATGGTGCTGACTGTATTACAAAGTGCAAAGGTAATTTACATCACGGGGCTGGCAGGGCAACCAATAGCACCGTGCCTGGGAGGTGTGTGGTTCCAACAAGTCTTTCTCTTTTGTGGAAGATAGAGGACAATATATATATATATATATACACATATTTTAAGAAAAACAAACTATTAATTTCTGTGCATGGTCAGAGGCAAGCCCTCAAGCTGGGAAAGTAGATTTACTTGCAGCATCATGAGGAGTCAGCATCTCCTTTCCACTGAAGAGCCCCAGGAGCAGAGCCTGAACCCCCACCTCCCTGCCTGAATTCCTCTGGCTCATCGTGGGGGAATCAGAGAGGTGGGGGAGAATAAAATTCTTGTTTCTTTGCTGAGGAGGTTCACTGTAAGCCAAGACTCCCTGGAGTCAGAGCTGCAATTTTCACACAGCTCTATAGCCTGACCTGTTTGGAAATATTCATTCAGCTTGGATATAAACAAACCTTCACTCTATCTGAGTTCAGGCAGGGGCAAAAGTCCTGCCAGGAGCACAGTCTGAGTAAATGAGGTCGGTCTGCAGAGAGCTGGGAGGAAGAAATTCCTTTCCAGGTGGCCCTCGGTGGATACTCATAACACCACTGGAAGCAACTAATTTTGGAAGCTAGTCACCTTACACTCCCTTTATCATAATTAGGGAGAGAGAGACGCCTCATAAAGTGATTCAGAGAAGCCTAGTTAGGCTCTTGGTGTGAGCTGCTCCCTGAGGACAGCTCACCATAGTATATAACCTGAACTTCCACCTGAGATAAGAGAATACAAATAGCCAGGATGAGTGCACCCATCCACTGCTTGGTGTAATTCCAGACCAGACAGACGCAAAGCTTCTTGTGGCTGGGGATGGAGGCCCTACACTCCTTCTCTCTGGCAAAACTCTCCTGAAGCTAAACTCTGCGCTTAGAGAAATCTGCAATTGCTCTCTTCACACAGAGTGACAGGAAACAAGACATCTCCCTCCCCTTCACACACATCACATGTATTTAGACAGTGATAGTCTCCTTTTTCTTTAAAATTGACTCATCCATTGGACAAGTAACAATGATCTGTGGGAGTGTCTGAGTTCCATCTGCACCACACAATGGAAAGGCTTTTCCTGCATCTTCCTCAGGTAGCTCCATGTGCATTGTTTTCAGCCTCCAGTGGGAATTCTGAAATAATCACGTTTCTAACGTTATGAATTTGTTTGTAAAAGATGATGAAGCCTGTAACCAGCGGTGTTCTCCAGGGGTTGGTGCTGCGTCTGGTTTTATTCAACATCTTCACCAATGACCTGAATAAAGGGATAGAGTCCACTCTCAGCAAGCTTGTTGATGATACAAAGCTGAGAGGAGTGGCTGACACACCTGAAGGCTGTGCTGCCATTCAGCAAGACCTGGAGAGTTGGGCAGGGAGGAACGTGATGAGATTCAACAAGAGAAAGTGTAGAGTCTCGCATCTGTGAAAGAATAACTGCATGCATCAGTACAGGTTATGGGATAACCTCCCGGAGAGGAGCTCTGCTGAGAAGGACCTGGGTGTTCTGGTGGTAACAGGTTGGCCATGAGCCAGTAGTGTGCCCTTGTGGCCAAGAAGGCCAATGGTATTCTGGGGTGCATTAAAAAGAGTGTGGCCAGCAGGTTGAAGGAGGTGATTCACCCCCTCTACGATGCCCTGGTGAGGCCACATTTAGACTACTGTGTCCAGTTACAGGCTCCCCAGTTCAGAAAACACAAGGATCTCCTAGAAGGAGTCCAGAGGAGGGCCACAGAGATGATGAAGGGCCTGAAGCATCTCCTGTATGAGGAAAGGCTGAGTGACCTGGGTCTGTTCAGCCTGGGGAAAGGAAGACCAAGAGGGGATATCTAAAGGGAGGTGAGAGACAAATGGATTAGGCCAAGCACTTCTTGGTGGTGTGTAGCAATAGGACAAAGATTAATGCCTAAAACTTGAATATAGGAAGTTCCATACTAACATGTGGAAGAACTTCTTTACAGTAAGGGTGACACTGGATCAGGTTGCTCAGAGCAGTTGTGGAGTCTCCTCCTATAGAGATATTCAACACCTGTCTGGACGCCTACCTGTGTGATGTATTATAGGATAGCTGCTTTAGCAGAAGATTTGGACCCTGTGAGTTCTTGAGGTCCCTTCCAACCCCTGCGATACTGTGATTCTGTGATTCTGACAGGTAACAAATTTGGATCCATCTAATCAGTTATTCAAATCAATCAGAGGTATCAAAGCTTTCATTTCAATTATATGGGAATTAGTGATCCAGGTAAATTTGGGAAATGAGTTTCAGTTCATTCAGCTCATTCCTAATTCTGATGCTCCTCATTTAAGTTCAGAATAACTGTCTCCTGTGGCTTGTGGTGGTGGTGGCTATAGGTCTTTACTCACACACACATATGCACTACACAGCTCTGCCAGCCATACTTCCTAATAGCTTACACTATACACTCAGGACAATTCAACATGAAGTTTCCTAAACTGGCTTTCAGTGCAGAGTTTAATTCAAATCCTTTCATAAAGGAGCTTAGTGTAAGCCAGGGATATTAGGATTATGGATCTGTTCATAGAAGTATAACTTTTCAACCACCTCCCCAAGCAGAAATGGAAAAGAATTATGTTCCACATAACCTTAAGAGAGTCTCAGCATTAATACAAAAGGAACCAGTGTAGCCGCTCTGTAAATAATCTCACACTAAACATTTCTACGGGACTTCTATTTGCAGCAGTAGCTTAATTCCAAAGCTATATAAATCTACCTTGTTTGTAAAACTACTGTAGGGCAATACAGCACAGGCCAAATCGTCGTTCCATTGACATCTATGAGACCAATAGCAGCAGAAGAAAGCAACCCTCCCATATGTTTATTATACAGTATTTTATATGGCTGTCATGCTCCACTGGCTTTTCACTGAGCTGCAGTCTGACCTTCAGCTTAGTATGAATACACAGTGCAAAGTGACTGTGCAAAGACCGCTTCACTTACCAGCCATCACTGGGTGTTGCATTATCTCCCCCAGGGACATGTTCTACATCTGCTTTAGGGGTGTGTTTACACTGGAGTGAGTGTAGTTTGAGCAGACATTCCTGAGCAAGCTTTTTAAGAAATATCTGAATACTGTTTGCAGCACAGCTGCGATAGCACAGATATTAGCACAGCCTGTCCAACCCCCTATTTACTGAGTTTTGGGGCTAGTCTGAGTCCCAAGCTGCTGACCGGTATACTCTACCCAAAATCCAGGGAACTCAGGTTTTGCAGGTCCACCCATACTCTGGTTCCCTGATTCTACACAATGGTAAAGCATCAAAAGATTGTAGAATCATAGAATTGCAGGAATTAGAAGGGACCTCTAAGATCATCAAGTCCAACGCCCTGTTAAAGCAGATTGCCTACAGCAGGTTGCACAGGAAAGTGTCCATCCGGGTTTTGAATATCTCCATAGAAGGAGACTCCATAGCATCTCTGGGCAGAATGTTCCAGTGTTCTGCAAACCTCAAAGTAAAAAGTTCCTCCTTATGTTTGTATGGAACTTCCTGTGTTCCAGTTTTTGCCCATTGCTCCTTGTCATGCTGCCATACTTTGAAAATGGGTGACTTCAGTGTGCATATCTAATTGATCAACATATGGCTTCTTTGCCTGTTGTGCATTTCCTTCTACAGTCCTGGCATCACCTAAGCTGACAGGAAGGAAGACTGCAAGCACACTTCTCTGAACGTGCTTCTGCTTTCCTATTTCTTGTCATTGCTCTTCTGATACTAAAATTAAGTTTTGCACCCTCTTCTCCATAAATCATCCATCTCTGCATTTGCTCAGTGTCTGTTAAGCCACTGAACTGTGACCGTGAATGAACCTGAGACTCATAGATTTCATTATTTTCTCTGCCTTTCTTGTGCACAGGTAAGTAGCTCTAGGCAGGCTGCGCATTTTCTGTATGTGATAGCTTCTCTGTTTTCTCCAACAACTCTCTTGAAGTCCTGACCAGGCCTATAGACTCACTGAATCATGGAATCACTAAGGCTGGAATGACCACTAAGGTCATCTAGTCCAACCATCAGACCACCACCACCATACAACTAATTCATGTCATTCAGTGTTACATCCACCATTTTCTTGAAAACCTTCAGGGGCAGTAACTGCACCACCTCCCTGGGCACCCTGTTACTGTATCTCAACACTCATTCTGAGAAGAAATTTTTCCTCATATCCAACTTGAATCTGACCTGCCTCGTCTTGAGGCCATTCCCTCTAGTTCTATCACTAGTTGCATCGGAAAAGATGCCGACACCCACCTCTCTACAACCTTGTTTCAGTTAGCTGTAGAGAACAATAAGGTCTCCCCTGACCCTCCTCTTTTCCAGACTCAACAATTTGAGTTTTCTCAGCCACTCCCCATAAGACTTGCGCTCCAGACCCTTCACAGCTTCATTGCCTTTCTTTGGACACACCTTCAAGTTTGTGTTAATTCTTGTAGACGCTCTTCAAAGCAATGCTGGTTATTCAGAGAAAAGCACACAGCAGTCCCCATTATGACCTGATTTGAGGACACTGCCCCTCTACAGACAATTATCTAAACAAAAAGTGTTTTGCTAAATGTAGATTTATCCAACCATTTGCATCATGTATAAGCAATGCAACTGCTACTATCATGATCCTGTAAACACAGTATTGCATTTGGATGTGGCATACAAGTTTGTTGGATGGTGCTGAATGAGCTGTTTCTTCTGAATACCTCAGAAGTTTCTTTACCAGAAGAAAAAGGAGTAACATGCATTTCCCCTGTAAGTCTTTTGAGATCCATTAATGAGTAAAGATATCAATAGAAGTACAGTTTTACAAGTGATTGTACTTAATATCGTTACGCCTTTTCAGTAAGAAGAACTGCTGTACTTATGGAAATAAAAATAGGTTGGGCTCAGAAGTTGGTAGAGAATTTACGGATCTGGTCATTCAGATTTGTCAGTGTTTACGTCTCTATTTTCCTAAAAGTGTAAGAATTCTTATCTGAGATTTCACTGTGCCACCCTTTTAATAACTAAATTAGTGAACCTTGCACTGAGGACAATTCTGGCTATGCCTTTAATATTTGCAATAACTTTTTTTAATATAGCACAACAGTTCCAAACAGTAAGCAGCATATTGCTGCATCTGGCTATTTAATACTCCTACTGTGCAAAAGAAAAGCAAATCTCCTACTTTTTTGTTCATATAGATGTTCTTATAAACCAGATAGTTAAGTGATGTATTTATTTTGGTCACAAGCCAAGCAGAAATATTTAAATCCTACTTTTGGAAGCAAGAATTATCTAATCACTCACTAGCTTTTATAATAAAACATTTATCATGGAACATTAATCCATTAGTACTTATTTTCCATCCCATCCTTTCACTAGCACCTTGCTTTGAACAAGGTTGAGTTTGGCTGTGATTTTTCCTTTTATCATATATCATAGTTACATGATGGGACACACCAGCATTGAATTCTGGAAAAAAAAAAAAAAAAAAAACACCCTGCACTTTGCTTGAACTTGGCACCCAGATGTTCTGCTTGTGCTTCCACCGTTAACAAAATAGTGCATGTGTGAGTTCTGAAATTAGTCTTTCATCGTTATGTACCGGGGCTTCATGGTTGCAAGCAGGCATGTGGAAACAGCCAAGAGTAATTACCTGCTAAAGAAAAACTTGTGTTTAACTAGCTTTGTTTTTTCATGGCTTTCATTTGCATAGCACATCACCAAACTGCCACACTTAAGCTCTCTGGCATTAAAGTCAAATATGAAAAGCTTCAGGGGGATTTTTGCTTTGTTTTGTTTTGTTTTGCCAAATTAGAGATTAAAGCTAACCTCTGACTAAAAAGTGCCACATCACCTATGGTGTTGTGTAACTGATCAAAGGTTTGAGTTCACCAGGCTCTTGAAGGACCCAGATTTGCAAAGCCACCATTGCTCATGCCAATGTCAACTGAGGACCAGCCATGTCCTGTTATGGTGCAAAACCTATGAGAGGAAGGGAAGCACCTGGGGAATGCCACAGTCTCACTGCATTTTCTTCAGCTTCCTCCGAAAAGAGAGAAAACAAAAACAAACAAATGGAAAGTAAAGAAAGCTGAGAAAACATGGAAAAAATGGGAGAGTTGGTCCTGGAGAAACCAAAAACCCCTGCAGGACATTTAAAGCTGGAAAAGCTCAGCTGATCTATAGCTTATGTATGCTGCCCAGCTCAGCAGCAGCTGGATGTCCTGGGAGACATTGCTAGTGACACTGTGACGGCTGGATCAGTCCCTCATGCCCCACTGCGTGAATCATAGAATCACAAAATCATTAAGGTTGTAAAGACACTAAAGATCCTCTAGTGTAACCATCAGCCCATGCCTGTGACTGCTCCAGACCATGTCCCCCAGGACCTCTGGTGAAACCAGGATTATTCCCCTTCACGGATCCCAGACACTGCAAAAATCCAATGCTATGTGCCTCCAAATTAGGTCCTCCAAATGCAGCCCAGTGTGAAAGGAGCTGACTATGTGTATTTCCAATTTCTATGCAGACTTTTCTGAGCCAAATAAACATCATTTTTGTTGCATACATTAAGATGGAATGAACCATCAGCATTAAATCTTGCAAACTCTTGGTGTAATATTTACTACTGGAACAGACCCTTTGCAACCTCCTCCAAACTGAACAATCTCAACTCCCTCAGCTTCTACCCATAAAACTTGTGTTCCAGATCCTTCACTGCTTTGTCACCCTTCTCTGGACAGACTTCAAGGCCTCAATACCTTTCTTGCAGTGAAACTATAGTGATTGGTGAGGATAGGATAACGCAAATAAAACACACATTAAAACAAAACCGACCAATAAAGTAAATGACTTGTGGGTAATAGGGAATAAAAGAGGAGATGATTTTGAAGCAGTGTTCAGATTTTTATTTTTCCCACTGGCTGTGAATAGATTCATGAGAGCTTTATGGTCTTTGTGTGTCTCCCAGGGGAAAGCCCCATGGTGGCCTCACAGGGCAGAGAACAGCCAGATGCAGAGTCAGGAGTGGTCCTTTATATCTTTTAAATGTGATGCTTAGTGAGATTGTTGGAGGGAAATGCTTTCTGTCTTCTCCTGACTGTAGGCCTTTAATCCTCAGAAACTCATTTTGTATTCTACACCTGCATTTGTTACAGAGCTGTTTCAGACTATCGTAAGCAGAAGTATTGTGTGCAAAGAAAGATGCAGAGCAAATGCAAACAGATTAGGCCAGTAAATAAAATTATCTTAAAAGTCAGTATAAAGGTTCTTTTCACTGTCCAGACATCTAAAAGACCACTATAAAGTCATTGTCCAAAAGGAACATGAAAAGTAGGCTCCTTGATTAAGCTACATTTTCTTTAATTATTTGAGTAATTCCTTTCTACTAATTTATGCAAAGCCTTTATCTGTGTAAGATAGGCCACATATATGCACAAGACTGTATTGCATTTCTAAAAATACACCTTTCTTTTCCGATGACTTTTATTTTCTGTAGACTAAACTAATGTATATATATAAAGACATCCTCATTTTTCATGTATTTTTACTTTTTTATTAGAATAGATCTTAAGAATTTTTTAACAGAGCTCATTCAAAGTTTTATTAGAAAAAAATTATCTGGATTGAATATCCAGATATTGCAGTTAATGGAAGAATACTATTTTATTTCTTTCCGTTGGGAAATCATTAGCAGCATTCTCAGAAATGAGTTATCAGCAGAGGAATCTGAGGATTTCTTGTCACTGAAATGGTATTACGTCATCCTTTAAGTACACTGAGCTGTCAGTGCAGGTGTGTTTAAGGGGTCTGATTGAATTCCCTCAGCACCTACTGAGCCAAAGATTCATTCAGCACTTGTGTTAAGCAGTACCATCAATACCATCAAGGACACTCTAATTTTGAAGCTGAAGGCTGTCCCAATGGGATGCTCCTGCAGCCAGAAATAAGTTATGAAGAATCACACCCACATCACCTTCCCTCTCCTGGAGCCAGATTTACTTGGACAAATAATAACATGTAATGTAATAAATAACATGGAACATAATGCAGTTGCAATGTACAATAGAGTACAATATAATAAAAAGTAACTGTAGCATTACTGAAGATTTGTGAAGTTGGACTCTAGATTTTCTACGGATTTCTGATATTAGGGGACTGTTAGGACAACTTCCTATGGCAGGGTTGTCATTATCTTCCTCTGCTGAGCCCTCCATCCTACTGCTATGCCAGAATACATTTCTGCAGGATACAACAGTGTCTCATTAAGTGCAGTAGTTTGCTAAATTGTCCTACAGTAGGTAGTTTTATAACACGCTGGAGAAAGATATCCCTACATTGACCTCCACCAAGTAGAAAGGTGAGATTTATGACCGTACAATACAGGCCTCCTGCTATTTATCTTGTGATAGAGAAACTTAATCTCCCAGGACATACAAGCATAACTACAGACCTCAGAGTTCTCTGCATAATAGTTAAAATGCATATATTTGACTATCCTTTTGTGCTGATTAATTAAATCCTTGCAGAAAAACTCTCCATAAGAAAATTCACAGAGATGTACATGTTCATAGAAAGGAAAAAAAAAAATAGTATCATATCTTCCTTATCATAGGAATGGATACCAAGTGAGGACAACCACTGGCAACTAAGGTATCTCTGTCTTTCAAGGATTTTACGTATATTTTACTTATATCATTCCCCTCCTGTAGTGAAGTCAACTTTTTTATGGATTTTTCCTTTGCTAGACTACATAATATGAACAGAATTATAGAGTATTAAATACTTATGACAATACATACATTAAAACATTATAGGGCTTCTTACATGGGGAGTGGACTGCCATTGATGAAATATGAAAAGAAAAAATCACTTCTAAAAAAGCTGTGTGGAAAAAAAAACAACACAAAATTGCCTAAGTAATACTATCACACAATTAGATTGCTTGGCATAATTTAATACATGGAATGTCCTCAGTTCTCATACTATTCTCTGTCTTGACTGAAGAAGGAACTAAACGACCAGACTTTTTCCATTGCTAAATTTTCCATTGTGATGTGTTCATGACTGCAAAACTTTTGTTAATCAATGAATCACTTGACAACTTTGATTAATTAGCTAGTCAACAACTCATAAGACAGTGCAG
Organism: Bambusicola thoracicus; assembly: GCA_002909625.1. Lineage (NCBI taxonomy): Eukaryota > Metazoa > Chordata > Aves > Galliformes > Phasianidae > Bambusicola > Bambusicola thoracicus. Next base: position 258 of record PPHD01030939.1, on the reverse strand, counting down.
CCAGACCATCTGCATTTCCTTTTGTCCTATGTGATTTTTCAGTGAAGTAAAACATGGCTGTTCCCGTTCCCAGACTGTTTGCTTTAAATGTTCTATAGAAGAATTATGTATTATTTTTATTTGTGCTTCAGTAGCAACTAACAGTCTCCTCTACATTCCAGGCTCAATTTATGCAAGGTTTTATACAGTCCCACAAGGCTGTCAGAGAAGAAAGGATGCACAGCAATTGGAAGGCTGCTTCCTCATGCCCCCGCACAG
>PPHD01030937.1:0-10192 GCA_002909625.1 Bambusicola thoracicus | reverse complement strand
GTCAGGTTGTTTTCACATAGGTCCAACAGCTCCAGCTGTGCCAAGCCCTGCACTGCCGCTGCCACTGCCCCCAACCCATTCAGCCGCCCGCCCCGTAGAGACAGGCGGCGCAGGTTGACCAGGGGGAGCAGAGCACTTGGTGACACCGTGCTCAGGGGGTTATGTTGTACCCGCAGCGAGGACAGGTTGCCCAAGCTGTTGAACACCCCTTCAGCAAGTGTGGTCAGCTGGTTGTGAGACAGGTCCAGCACCACCAGCACACCCAGTCCATTGAAGGCACCAGGGGAGAGGGTCTCCAGGTGGTTGTAGGTCAGGTCCAGGGTTTGCAGATGTGGCAGGCGGGCAAAGGCAGAGGGCTGCAGGCAGCGCATTGTGTTGTGTGACAGATTGAGCGCGATGGCATGTGGTGGCAGGTCAGACACTGCTGGGGCCGGCGACTGCAGGAAGCGCTGGATGCAGCGGAAGTGCAAAGGTACCTTGACATCCTCAATGCAGTTGCGAAAGCCATACAGGTGCACCATTGGCATCAGTGTCACTGTCACCAGCAGCAGCAGCCAGAGTGGACAGCAGTGGGAGGGGCACATCCTGGTGCTGGGCCTGGGGGAGATAGAGAGGGTCAAGGGCTGGGGCACAGGGACCACTGAGCCAAGGATGACTCAGTGACCCCATCCCAGTATAACCAAGTACTGCCCACCATGACCAGTGCTGCCCACCATAACCCAGTTCCATTTACAATAACCCAGTGACCCAGTGCCCCCACTATCAGTATAACCCAGTGCACTACTGCTGCCCTCCTCCCTGCAAAAGCCAGTGCAGAACTGGTTTGGCATACGGAGTTGAAGATTTGGGGACAAAAACTGTGTAAGATGAGGAGTGCTGGGGAAAGGGATGCAGGGATTTGCGGACAGGAGGGGTGTTGGGGATAGGACCAATGTAGGATTGGGGACAAGGACAGGGACAGAGCCATACAGGATTCCCCTTTCCCCCCTCTCACCGTGCCTTCTCCTCCTCTGTCTCCATCATCCTCAGCCGCTTTCTCCTTTCTGGGGTGAAAAGGGGAAGTTGCAGTGTCACTTCATGTCACCACTGACGTAGGTGGCGGGAACTGCTGTCACATTCTGGAGGAGCAGCAGTGGCACCTGTCTCCAATGGCTATGCCACCTCCCTGATGCTCTGTGTTGTGACTCCATGCCCCTCATGTCCTCATATCTCTCATGTCCCTCATGTCTCCATGACCTGCTATGCTCCCTGTGTCCCTCAGGTTCCCATGTTTTGTTGTCCCCCTTAATCTTCTATGCCCCCATGCCCCTGCAGATCCCATGTCCCTCTTTCATCATGTTTCTGCTTTTCCCTTGTTCTGTGATGTCCCCCCACCCTCTGTCACAAGGTGCTGCTATCACTTCCCCTTTCCCCAGCCCCCACAGAGCTTCCTACTGGTTTTGGTTCCTCCACTGGATTATATAATGAAGGACTGGGCAGAGCTGGATTGTACTGGGAGCGGGGAAAGGACAAAACTAAGGGAAACCAATAGAGTGTGAGAGCTCTAGAGGCATCTAATGAGCTCTAGGGGCTTCTAACAATCATGGTTTGACCCAGGGTCCAAGGGGCTCCAGCACAGCCCAGGATCAGCAGCTTCAGGAGGTGGTGGGAGAGTACAAAGTGATGACACAGCACACAGCTACCACATAGAAGCAAGCTGCTGACATATCAACCCTGCTTCTCTCTCCCTCTTTCAGGCACCAGCTGTGGGGACAGCCAGTAATGCACAAGCAAGCCAGCTGCTGGCAGTGTGGTTCAGCCCTTCTGTTGGGTGCTGGATCACCAGGGGTAGGGACACTCAGTGCAGAATCCACAAGTGGAATTGGCCCCACCCAACCTGGCCTCGAGCACCTCCAGGTGTGGGGAACCCACAGCCCCTCTGGACAGTTGTGCCAGGGCCCCACTGCCCGCTGAGTAAAGAATTTCATCCTGATAGCTGAGCAAGATTTCTCCTCTTTTAGTTTAAAGCCATTCCCCCTTGTGCTATCAGTATTAGACCATGTAAAAGGTTGGTCTCCCTCCTGCTTGTAAGCTACCTTTGAGTACTGGAAGGCTGCAGTGAGGTCTCCCTTGCAGGTAACAGTAAGCTATGCTGCTTGCTCATTCACATAATTCTAAAACTCCAAGTGTAACCACAGCCCTCTGGCCTGATTTCCTTCTGCCAGGGTTTCTTAAAGTACCTGCCTGTCCCCATTGCATCAGGTAACAGAACTTGCCATAGATGGTAGGATCCTAGGGTTAGAATAATGACTGGTTCCCTTCATCAGTGGGATGCACTGCAGAAGAGTTTTATGGAATATGGACGACAAGATCCCAAGTGGGATAAGGAATGACTAATGGCAATAAGCCACTATCCAAGCCACATGGGGCAAACTCAACAAATGGAAAGATACGTGGGAAAAGAAGAAAGACAAGAGGAGGGAAGGAAGCTGCGTACACAGTAAGCCCACTACTGTACAAAGACTGCAGATGACATGGATTGGAACTGCTGTTCCGAACTATGATCAACAACATAAACCCTCTGCCGTTTTGGCTTTTTGAATAGCAGCTTTAAACCTAGTTTGTCCCACAAGCCACGAGGCCGTCCGGGTCTCCTCTCCTGACAGCGAGTCCGAACTCTCCCCCAAGGAGGCGCTGCTTCCCGCGGGTGCGGCGTCCCCATCATCTGATCCTTCCCTCGGAGCTCTCACTGTGAGGAAAAAAGCATCCATCTCATTCGTTACAGGCAGCTAATAAATCAGCCCGTGAATACACATCCGCAGGCACTAAGGAGTTACAGTGTCCTACCAGGAAATGTCTGCTGGCAGCCAATAGAAGGAGAGGCAAGCAATGCAGATGACTCATGGGTTCCAGCTGCAGATCAAAGCAGAGCTGCGCTGGGTATCTGCAGCAGCTTCGCTGTGTCACTTCTCCTTTTAAGCCTGTGTTTTCAAATATAAGTTAATATTTGCTTCCAATTTCTTTTACTTGAGCGTTTGAATATTAGCCTAACCTAGAAGAGCTTTTCCCATCCTAAGAAAAACCTCTTCACTATGAATTATTTTTTAAAATTGGAAACCTGAAACAAATGGGTGCTCAGAAAAGCAGAACTACTAGGAAAAATGCCAAGTTTCTAAGTGAGTGAGAGTGAGACTTTGTTATCTATAATGCCACTACACGGTACCATACCCCGTTATTAGTCCAACTACGATAGCAGCATTTGCAGAGTCCTGGATAAATAACAGATCTCTCCTTCTGGTGGCAAACTTCTGGAGATCACCAGCAAACCACGGAGCTCAGCTGTGGGATGTGAGATGGGGACAGTGCTCCTCGGCGGGTCGTGGTTTGTAACGGAAACATTGACTTGGTTTTCATTTTGCTTTAAAAATTCAAACCAGGAGCCGTTGCTAGCTTTTCTTTTTATCTAATTAGTGAATTAGCAGGAGTTTCAAATAATGTTACAGCTTTTACTTGATTCTGTTTCAAGTGGAAGGAGATAAATTCAGGAATGGTTTAGATCCTATGTTCATTATGTGAGCCTACATGTACTGTGTTTGGAGTTCAGAGCATTTTGATTACTTAGATGTTCTTTTTTTTTCTCCAATGTTGATTTAGCACCATTGCACTTACACTTGCTCCCCAAAGCCTGTGTTCTGCTTTCCTCCCTCCTACCATTCTGATTTCCTCTTTACATTATTCAGGGTGTAGGAAAACAGAGAGATAAACTACCACTGTTCTACTTCGTCTGCAAAACCTTCACCATGCACTGATGATAAAGGCTTAGATTTGAGGAAATAAGGTACTAAAATCAGCGGGGCTGTAACTCACTTCCAGTAATTAGCTCCCAGGCTTGTGAATCAGCAACACATGTACGAGAAACAGAAACCGAAACCTCAGCTTAGACCAATCTGTCGAAATCAACTGAATTTTGATGGAAAGCAGTACCACAAAATTAATCAGATTTTTAAAGACAAATACAAGACAACAAAAAAGTTGAAGCTGCAGCTGGGTTAACTTCCTGCAGAAACGCCCAAGTGAATCTACAATTCAGTGTTTCCTGTGCACAAGGAAGTGACTGTCTGAAGTTAGACAGAAAAATCTTATTATCCTCGTGACCAAAATAAGGCTTTGCTTTCACTGTAAATACAGCCTGTTTGAATTCAGATATGTAATCCAACTGCAGCTGACCTTCAGTATGACAGTCACTGCAGTAGTGCTGCTTATATCGTCTGAATTCAGCCTGACTGCTTTATGTCATGTTTTGACAATGTCCCAACAGACATGCAAAGAAGATCTTAATTTCCTGTGGATCTCATGAAAAGCAGAAGGATACAAACTTCTGGGGATATGACATAGTACTGGTTTTATTAGTAGAATTGTATCAGCCTGTGTTGAACCTTCTGGTTCTCTCCCATTTCCACTGCCTGTGCTCCCATCGCTGGGTGAAATTCCCTTCTGTCTAAACTGCCTCTCACCTTTGCTACTTTTTACAGGGGCTGGAAGTTGCTGCTTCAGGAGGTAGCAGATGTCAGATGCTGTAAGCCTGAATGTTTCCTTCCTGCCTTCTCTTGGGATTTCCCAGCATCATGGACTCATGGGGATAGCGACTGATGAGCTACATGTCCCTCTGCTTACTCATCCATGAGGTACGTAAGAAAAGTTATCTTTCATGACAAAACTAAGGGCAGGCTAAGCCAGAAGAGAAACACCACATAAATTATGGGCAGTAGTCACAGCCTGCTATTCAACTTCAGCACTGTACTTTTGTTCACTGTCCAGATTATGGTCTAACCAACTAGAGGCAACAGCAACTGAGATCAGACCTGCAGAACTGCAATCAGAGGAAGTGCCAGAATGTAGTGTGCCTCCCTCCTGAAAGACATGTTAATGCAAGGAGACACTTACAGGTGAGTGGGACTTCCAAGGGTAGGGTATCCCTTATCTTTGTTACACTCCATGATGTTGCTGAAATACTTATTATGCTCAAAGACACTACAATAAAAATGCCAGATCTACATAACATGGTTGGATAGTATTCTGCATAAGGTCAATCGCAGCAGTGAGATAAATGTGAAATTCCTTGTATTTGGTGAGTAATAGATTACTGTTCCCAAAGGTCTAATATAAATATTTATATACAGACCTAAATGTTTAAAGCAGCAGCTGCCAAAGCACTTTCATGCAAGTTCAGGAAACTAATCACTACAGTTCATGTGGTTTATAAGTGGTGAATTGTTGTTAGACTTTGTTTCAAGAAGAAATGTCCATGTTCAGATGAAAATGAGACTTTATCTCAGCAGTATTCTGTTTGCATGCTGGCATAATTTACTGAGCCACTCAAATGCTCATACTTTTAACTTTAGGGATTTATACAAAGGAGGAAGATTACCTACTGTTACATGTCTGTTTTGGAGCTGCCATATACTTTTAGTTGCCTCAGCAACCCCAGACTGCAACTGCCTGTAAGGACATGGATCCTAGTGGGCATGGTGGAGATGGGTTGATGGTTGCCTGAATATCCGTGTTGCATTCATGTTTTAGTAGAGGGCGTTTAAGTAAAAGCACTGTCAGATTTTATGTTCAAATATAGCAAAAGAGGGGCTTCTTCTACACTGCGCAATTCAGCAGTACAGCAACATGTGGGTACATGATCGAGTTTATCCTAGAACTGCTTCTTCTCGTACAGGTTTCTTTGTTCCCAACTTGCACACAGCGTGCTTTCTCTCTTCCAGCAGACTCTTTGCTTCTGCATTTTATTTTGCAGGTTGAGGGTTTTTAATCAAATAACTGTATTCTAGACCATCCGACCTGTGGGTTATACGTATAGATATATGGTATCATTGGGATGCCTCCTAGGATGTTAGAAAAGGAAAAATACATTTGGAGTGTCAGCAAAACTTGCTGAAAGTCACAGACATGCAGTGAATCAGAATCAAATTTTTTGGAGCTTAACTGACTGATCTGCCTATCAGTGCCCAATGTAATGTCCTGCTCAGTCAGCTGCTATTTAAGTTACTTGGAAACAAAAATGATGGAGAAATGAGAAAAGAAGGTTCCCAGGAGCATATGTAGTTAGTAACCTGAAAAGCAATTGTTATTGATCTTAATCAAGCTTGATTTTTTTTTTCTTTTATTTTAATTGGAAATTGAGAATCTCCTCAGATAAGACATTGGGACAGACTTTGACATAGAAAAATCCTTTCTCAAACCAATGAAATGGAAATGATGAGAACATAAGTATGGATCCTCAACTAACAAACATTTGTTTGTTGTTTTCCAGTTTTGGAGTACTATCTTGGGAGAACCTAAGCAAACAGAAACTTCGTGAAGGTATTTCTCTACTGCTTGTCTGATTTTATTGTGATAATCATTTCCCTTACTGTAGGGGAATGCTAACACAAACAGCACAGTCTATTCAAATGTCCCTTTGCCTTTTATTATGGTTAGAACACAGTTTGTAAAGCATTATGTAATAGTTATTGTAATCTAAGAACGATCCCCATTCTATAGAGGCAGACACTGAGACAGGCTTCTCTGCTGTGGGCTGAGTTCTGCATGACACAGCTGACTGTAGGGCTCCTGCATTTTGCAGGCTGAAAAGAACCTTCTGAAAGCACTACACAGAGCAAACTGTGTTGGTATTCGCACAGCTTTCACTTCCAGCTGCCATCTTGTGGCTGCCCAACGTAACTTCTATCCACAACAGGACTCTTACAAAAGTGTAAGGCTTTGTATAAAACTGTGTGCTTAGGATATATCCACAATAATTACACGTATACCCGAGGTGTCTGTGCATGTACTTTACAGTGCTTATGTATCTATTTATTTGTGACTTACTGTTTGAAGCAAGTTATTTTTCTTGAAATGGCCTGTTGCAAAAAGTAGTCATGGTCATTGTTAAAGGCTAGCACATCTACTAACAAGAGTGTTAACACTTCTAGTTTTGCCTTTAAAAGCAGTCTTTGTTTCAGTATACATGAAATAACTTATGCTGAATGTCATATAAGAGTTCTGAAGTCTCAGAATTGATTCTAAAAGAAAATCAAAGGATGTCTGAGGTAGAAGCTACTTAAACTGATTTAACCTAGTTCACCCAGCTGCTCAACACAATAGCACAGTTAATACTCAATAACATACTTAGTGTACTTGCAATATATTGATGCCTAAACATATATAAAATTTGATTTGCAACGTGGTATTTAAAATGCTTTATTCCTCCTGAATATGTAGACCTCCTAAATGGAATTTTTACTAGTATAAATAAGGAAGCAAACTCTACTGCAAACTACAATCTGATGCACACAAAAGTTTGTGCAATCTTAAGTTTGCTCCAATACAAGGACATCACTTGATTCTTTGATCTTTGTGGTGCGAAAGCAGGAAAGGTTTTGTCTTTATTGCTTTTCTGGACATGCTAAAGAGCTGGAGAGTACCCTTTGGCACTTCAAGTTCACTTAAGAATTGAAGAAAATAGATACTGTTAAGTTTTCTGGCTGGTCTTCTGTAAGAAACCTTCTCAACTGCTACCCAAGGTTATAGAAATCATAGCATCTTTCCAGTCACCAGCTGTAATCAGACTGGGAAATACAGATGAGTGAGAGCAAGTATCGGCCTCAAGTACAACAAGCTAGGTCTAGAACCAAGGCCAGTGTTCTTGTATGTACTGGTTAGAAGGTATTCATTCCCAAACCTAGACAGTGTTTGAATGGATATCATGTCCAAAATGACTGTGACAAAGGTACTGGAGATTCTTGAAAACTGACTCCTTCATAAGTGTTGAAGTGTAAAGACTAAATCTACTGCAGATGTACCTTAGTTTTCCCCACCTTGTACAAGTATCAACACATCCATATTGCAGACACAGTTTGGCAGACTAAGCACAGAATGCCCTTGCCACTTGGATGCTTGAAGGACTATATGTTATAGCAAGCCCAGCATTCATATCTCAGTACAGGGCTATGCTCACCTTCTCCTGCATAATCCAAAACTGGATTTTAAATTGGAAGCTGGAGAAAGAGTAACAGGATAGACTCGAGTCAGATTCTGCACCCACTTATGTGTGTCAAAATGCAGTTGTTCTATGCATTTCATTATCACTACGTATCAGCATACTTGAGTATTATATATATTGTCACTATAAAATGTCATTATTCTAGCTCCTGACAAATGTGAATTGAGCAAACATTCTGTATTCTTACTAGTGTTCCTGTGCTATTTTTTTTTCCCTAGGAGACAGCACTTAATGCACACAAAGGTTCAGAAGTATTCATACCATAGACAGGCATACACAATTCAGAGGGGAGTACACTGCATGTTTTTGAGAGTCTTACAAGAGTATTTCCTAAGCTTGACTCTCTTGCCAGTTACTGACATTATATAATAAAACACTTCAGAGCAAAATGTCCCAAAATCTTTTTTGTGTCCCTAACAAGGACAACTATACCCAGTTGACCAACAAAACCCTGTTTTACCTTCTTATAAACAGCAGACTGCTGCTCTTGCAAAAACATCCTCTGCCTAGAAGTCACTTTGAACTTCTCCTTGAGAAGCCCTTAATGCAATAGTAAAAATCTAGACTTTCTTGTGTGTTTTTCTTTTTTCTCCTAAAATGTCAGCTGGGGAAAAAAGCATCTGCAACTCATTTTCTTAAACAGCAAGGACAACTGTTTTGTGATTACTCAACAATACTGTTAACTCTCATTTTCAAAGTGATGTTGGAACTTGTTGCAGTCCTGCCAATGTCAAAAGACATTGTCAAAGCACTGAAGACTGTGTACCTAGATAAGAGCTAACTTTATACTGAACAACTTGTTTTCTACTGAGACAATGGCTGCTGGCAGCACATGCTTCAGAAACAATCTAGGACAGCAGTAAAAACTAGGACAGGTAGCCTACAAGTCTGTGCTGCCACAGCAACAGAGGCAACTAGGTGAAGTAGGATTAAGAGAGTCTAAAGGCTCAACAGCTGCACACTCACTACTTTACCTGCACTGATACAGCCTTAGATTCCAAGACAAAGCTGCTTAGAAAAGGGTTTGGAAGAAAGTTTTCAAGATAATTCTTCTCTATTTTCATTTTTTTTCAAGTCATCTGTTCACAAAAACTCAACCAAATAATGACCAAAAAAATCCCTCTTGTAGTACCAAGCTTGTCAACTATTCTATTTGATAGCAGAATGAATAATGCAGGAAAAGAAAATATTCTTGAGATGGATCTGGCAAATTCTGTCCCATGGAACACAGCAAAGAAAGGTCTTTACCTTGAAACATACTCAGTTCCAGCTATTCTAAGGAGAGGAAAAGTATCACTATTATTGCCACATGTACACGTTTTCCAAGTGCAAGTGTCTGTTCTCAGAGCTCTGCCCTCTACTGGTGTCATCCAAAGCACGAGCTGGCTGCAGAAATGTTTTTACTGTATTCCTCATACCTTTGGAAATAAATATTGAGCCACAGGGAACTAACTAACTTATAATAACATCTGCATTTCCAAGCACTTAGTTCTGATCATCAGCTGCCAGATTTAGAATAGAATTTTCTGTAACTTAATAAACAGATTTGTACAGAATTCCTGAAAAACATGAAAGCACACAGCAGCATACGCTAATATCTTCCTAGGAGTCGTGACCTATTAACAAGTGCCCAAAGAGCAGCTAGTAATTAAAAAGGAGTTGTCCCATCAGTTTTAACTTTATTATCCACTGCAGAGGACCGGAATGAAACATTATGTTCTGTTGCTCTTCCATTTACAGATCTCATCTTACTCCTTTTAAACTTTCTTTTTGTCTTACTAGATCACCTGGGCTCTGACAGTAGAAGACCATTTTGTACTCTTCCCTTATCTGGCCCACCTTCAGGCAAAGAAAACAGCATTAGGACCCACCACTGGCACTTCGACACAGACTACAAACTGTGCACCTTGAAAACCAGTGACAGGTAAGACTGAATTTCCAGTTCCAGAGGGCAATGTTCTCCCAGATCCCAGACTGTAGTTTTAAGCTACAGAATTAGATACTCACTGTTGAAAATGGTGACTAGAAGGGGAAACCACTTTTTTTTTTTTTGTGGTCCGATTTCCTACTGAGCTGGAAACTGCTTCTGACTTGTGAAGCCTGCCTCTATGTGTAGGTGAAAAGCTCAGTTTCCTGGTTTTTTTTTTTTTTTTTTTTTTTTTT
>PPHD01030936.1:0-10192 GCA_002909625.1 Bambusicola thoracicus | reverse complement strand
GACCTGGAGCTGAACAGTGCTGAACATTGCTTTTTGAACCAGCTGGAGCATGGCAGCAGTTGTCCTGGGCCTGTTATCTCAGTAACGGCATGGCTCGCCACATCAGCCTTGTTATCATTGCTTTTCATCAGCGAGAAGCCACGAGCAAAGCTCAGCATCTAAACTCTCTGTTAAGTTCCGTTGTCTGACAAGGGTGAGAACCACTCCAAGAAAATCATTTGCCACCTTTTTGGCACAGGCTTTAATGCTTCCCAGCAAGCTGGCAGTGCTGGATCAGCCTTCCCTTTACCCCAGGCAGGTTATTGGCAGGTCCCAGCCATAGTGGAGCAGAAGCATGGGCTGGGGCTGTACTCCTCGCCTCCCCATACTCCCTGCTGCTGATGGGAAGGCTGGGGAGCTGCGGCCCCTTGTTTAGTTCCTAAATCCTAGCTCTGTGCGCAGTGCTGGTTGGCTTTCCAGAGGCAGTTTCTGGGCTTTCTGGTGATGTCAGGTTGCTCCCTGAGCCAGCTGGCACCAGCATCTCTGACAGCCCGTGCCGTGGTGGTTGTCCTCACAAGCACTCCTGCCTCGCTGAGCACTGCGCCTCTCTGCTGCCCAGCCTGCCTTCTGCAGTTCACTGAAGGTTACTGGAGGTTTAAAACTGCTTTGGCACTGTCTGCAGTCCCTTAAGGCGAAGATGCCTGTTTATTGTTACAGCACGGCGTAAGCACAACACAGAAGAGTCCTTGCAGAAAAGAGTATTTCAGTGAAGCAGAGTCGGCTGGCCTCTAAAACTTAAATATCACTGGAAACTAATGCTAAGGGTTGGGTGGTTTTTCTTGTCCTCGTAAATCACGTCACGGAGTTTTTGTTACTCTGCTCTCATCCTGTGGTATCTTTCTAGTGCTGATAACACGTGCTCAGCCCCTGTCCCCCCCTCCCCAGAGGGGTGAGCGTGGCCCCCAGCTGCTGGCAGCTCTCCCGCTGCCCGGACCGGCCCCATCCCTCCCACAGCTCAAGCTGGGGAGCAGAGGGATGAGGCTAGAGGCTGCTCGTGCCTCTGCACAGCTCTGAAATCTGCTTTGCACTTATCTTCAGGGAAACTGGAGTAGGCAGTTTGGGGTGGAAATCCCTGCATCTCTCCATATGGAGCTAGGGACGCCTGGTAAGGAAGAGCCTGTCTGCAGGGCTGCTTCGGGGCCTTGCAGTGCTCGTGCAGTTGGGTATCTGAGGGCACAGCCAAAGGGTCTGTTTGGGGCAGAGGCAGCTTTGGGCTCAGCCCTCCCTGAGGGCCCTCTACTGCCTATGCGTGAGTGGAGAAACCTCCCTGACCCCGCTGTCAGCCCTGTGGACCTGTTGCCAGTCAGGGCTTTGGTTTGCATCTTCCACTGCTTTTCTGCACAGGAAGAGGAGAAGCAAGCTAAGTATATCTAAATACATATGCCCATTCTCTAGCACCCAGCTCTGAAGTTTTCATTGCTGTTTATTTGGGCCACACAGAGGAGGAGGTGGCCGTGTGCCTTCGTTTCACATGTGTTGGCGTGAGATGTTAGATTTCAGGAGAGTGCAGCCCTCTTCTTGCTTGCACCCGTAATTCCGGATCCCTGTGATAATGTGGAACAAATGCTGAATTCCACAGCTCGCAGTGGAGAAGAGGCAGAGGCCGCTGTGAGCCTCCCTGACCTGTTGGCCAGAGGCCACGTAGCTGTGCGGTGCGGCACCATCCGGGCGCTGTGCCCGAGGTCCTGCAGAGGGTTCCCAGCGATGTGGCACACGGGAACTGCAGCGATTGCTGGTGTCACTGCTGAGCTGCTCCTCGTGCATGCATAATTCAGCAGGAATAATGAGTTAGATCCCCTGCCTGCCGTGAAGTGGTCCATCATCTCAGCAGCTCGTAGCGCATCCCGGTGTTCTGCATCTCTTGCCTTTTACTGAGAGCGCTGAAACTTCTGATCGGGTTTTTTTTCCTCTTTTCTCCTTGCGTTTGATGTGAACTTCATGCTAATGCGCTGCAGCTCACTTGATGTTCCTGTCGCTCTTTCAGCTTTCACATCTTTGGCAGCGAGGAGCAAATCAGTTCGGTTCCTAAAACTTCACAGGAGCGATGGTTTCAAAGCAATCGCTTGTAAACACGTTACCCAAAGAAGACAATTAGCAGAATATTCATGGCGTAGGCACAGAATTCAGGTTCAGATGCCTCTGGTTTATCTGCCACCCTTTCCCTTTTGGGGGTCCGTAGTTACTGTGAGAGATATTGGCATTAAAAAAATGTCTGTTTGAGGAAAGACGTATCTGTGAAATATTTGCCTGAATTCTCAATTGCACTTTTTCTGCTTTGCTAAATACAATGGTGGTAACAACCTTCTGTGATGTTTTAATAGCAACTGCCAAAAAAAATGTGACATCTTGTTGGATGATTCATGCATACGTTTGGAAAAATACATACTGGAAATAGTGGAAATATACAGAATACGTAGTGGAAATACAGCATGCTTTAGGGACGGCATTTAATAACTAATTGATTCTTTCAGTCAGGGGTTTGTCTGGGAGTGATTCTTTGTAAGCCTCTTTGTGAGACATTCTTTTACCTGACCTCCAAAGATAAAATTGGAACTGAAACACGCACAGCAGCCGAGCTGCAGTATGCATCTGCCCATCAGTGAGATACAGCCCATGTGCTGGCAATGCACTGCGGCTCTAATGTGATCTTCAGGTTTCCCAATGGATTGAATGGGTTCCCATAGGGCGGGATCAACACTGCTGCAGTGCAAGTCATGCTGGATAGTGGTGCGAACCAGGAAGTGCCACTTGAATGACTTCAGAAGGGGATCTGTCTCTTGAAATGAACCGTATCTCGTTGTTATTAATTTATGTAACTCCACAGCTAAGAATCTAGAGCTTGATTTTTACCAAAAACCATTGAATTGGTTTTGGGAGCACTGCTTCCACTTCCTTTTGAGAAACAAAATACCAGTCCAATCTGAGATTTTGCCATTAAATAAGTGAAAGAATGACTAAAAGAAAAGGGGTTGTTATTCAAACATTTTATTGCCAGAACCATAAATAAATAAACGGATAAAAATAAAAGAACCTGACAACAGAGAAGATTTAATATTAAGACATCCTTCAAAACCTATCTACCTCTAACATCTAAATTTATAAGCCTATAACGGTGCTGCTGTCCCAGTGTCTGCAGGGTGCTGGCCCAGCACCTGTGCGTGCCCTGTTACAGCTGCAGGTGCCATTTGGGCAGTACGGGGCCACCCATCCATCAGCATTAGCATAGCTGCTGCCTGCACAGCTGTTCTGAGTGATGAGGTTAGGAGGGCCCAAACATCCTGCAGCTGTGCTGCTTGTGGGAGCAGGGGAGGCTCCTCCAGTGCTGGGGCCAATTGCATATATCCAGGTGCTGTGGAAGCTGGAGGAGAGAAGTGGCACCCAAGACTGGGCTGTTGCTTGTTGGCAGCAGGGAAGGGATGGGAGTCTGGCACTTCTCCCTCCCTGCTTCTGCAGCACAGTCTGGCAGGATGCAGCAGCACCGGCTTAGATGGTGTCTTTCTTCAGGTGCTTGAGGGCAAGGGCAAGTGGGTGCTGCTGTCTCTCTGCCCTCTTCCACTGCCTGCATGCTCCCTGCTGGCTCAGCAGCTACTCCCTGCATGGCCTGGGGAACATGGGCTGCCACACTGGTGTCTCCCATTCAAATCTTGCTGCAGGGCAGGGGCAGCCAGGGCTCCTCTCTTCGGGGCAACTCTTCTCTTGCAATGGTCGAGCAAGTGTGGATAATCTCACCTGAAGTACAAGTTGCAATAGAAGAGTAACTAAAAAGTGCAAAGGAGAAGAGTTGCTATTGCTTTGGGACAGAAAGACAGCAAGATACAGCAACTAAAACTTTGCTAAAGACAAACATGGGCATTGAAAAGATCTAGTGGTCAGTTTAATCCTTCAGCTTATGCTGACTGAAACAAGATACGCTGCAAATATGTTAAAATAATAGACTCATCATATCTGATCTATTTATCTTTCTGTTGCACAGATTCAAACTCATATACAACCCACATGTATTTTATCCATACTTCAGCTACTCGGCAATGCTACCTCTAAACTACCTGGCAACAGCCAGAGAAAGAAATGAGGATCAGAACATTCACAGTCCTCCTCATCTCTATTACCAAGGCTCATTTTATTAGAGCCCACGTCCCTCCCACCAGAACATTGTGAGAGTTGGTTTATGTGAGGAGCAGCTGATGTACCTCCCTACAAGCAGCCAGTGCTTCCTGCTCCATCAGGAATTCAGGAACGAAGGGAGGTCTTCTGCAGGTATGGTTTATTTTGTTGAATCCATATAGATTGTGCTGACGAATGAAGCTGCTCATTTTTTCCATTCAGGATGCTCTCAAAGGTCCTCTCATTCCCAACGCTTCTGCCTCAAACTCTTTCTTATCAATCACAATACAGTTTCCACCATAGGCCCAGCAGACCATCTCAAATCGATCGTGCTCTCTCAGCCATCAACCAGAGTTCTTGTGGAAAGCTGAGATCTGCGAAGGTGTTGTGTCACAATCCATGGAAGAACTATCAGGTAAACAGTTGGTTTCATCTTCGCCAGAATAACTTTGTGAATTCCTTCCTTCCTTCCTGTCTCGATATTACAACAGCATTGCGAGCTGTGCCTTGTTCCAGTCCTGAAGGAGCAGGAGAAGAGGAGCTTGAGACCTCAGACATCTCTGGATCAGAAAGAGATGATTTTTCTTGTTTCGAATTGTCTGGAGTTCTCACGTAGAGCTACTCCTACCACAAGCGACTCTTTGCTCTGCCAGTCAGCAGTGAAGTCCAACTGGACTGTCCAGGGGTTCTGCTGGGAGATGTTCACATCTAGGTGAGATCGCTCCTCACTTAGACCTTGCTTCCCCTTCCCTGTGTGGTCCCCTGAATAGCTCCATTCCAGCCTCCTCAGTGTCGCTCTGGTTCTCCAGATGGGGAAGGAAATCAGTTTCCCAGGCAATGGTAACAAGAGAAAATAGCAATATCTTCCCAGTTTGTTACCATTTCTTGTAAATGTTCCATGATTTCAATAGCATGGCTTCTGTAAGGGAGTAGCTGTGTACCCGGGTGATGCCCTGCTATGACAGCAGTCTCTCAGACACTGCTCTGTAGGTCCAACCAGAAGACACCAAGTATGTTCTGCTGATGGCATATAACAGGAGATGTGCAACCCCTCTTTGGTTCCTGTTGATACTTTAGAAATTTAGAAAGGAAGAGAACAAAGTCAGTGACATTCTCTAAGCCTTTTAGATTACACTCCTCACTACAGGATCAAGTGCTTAATCTGTAAAGGAAAGGCTTGCTCTGGAGCTGGTGTCTGGATGCAGTGTGTGCTAAGCTTGAGGACCACAGCTTTCCTGGGCGGCAGGCACAGCCCTGAGCTGCCAGAGCTTAGTGAGTGTTTGGACTCTGCTCTCAGAGATAGGGTTTGGCTGATCCTGTGTGGAGCCAGAGTTTGGACTCAGTGACCACTGAGGGTCCCTTCTGACTTGAGATATCTGCATTATACCAATGTTTTCCTAAAAAGTGGAAGCGGCACTTAGCCTTAAATGATCATGTAACTAAAAGCAGGTGATGTGACCTTTTGGAAGTGAGGCAAGACAGTTTCTTATCTGTCTGAGGGTAAGCTGGGAGGATGGCTACTGGCATAAGGAGGACTGCAGTGCTGTTGTAAAGCTCCCATCATTTTGGGAACCTGGGGCAATGTTTACTTGAAAACTCAATTTGCCAGCACTGTGCTACAGCCTGGAGCCCAGGATGTATTGCTGCTGAGCACAAAGTACAGCAAAGAGTTGCTCTTCCTCTTTCCATCTCCCAGGTTTCAGATAGAAGCTGCTTTTCCCCTTTCTGGGTACTATCCTTAATGCCTCTCCAGGAGATGTGGAGTGTGCTGCTCAGCTACGTCTGGGCTGCCCTTGCTTCAGGTTGTGCTGGCAGGGTGGTGTGTGCTGGGAGGATGGGGCCGGGTCTGAGACAGGCAGCGCATTGCTCCCTGCAGCCACAGTGCTGCCATAGCCTGCACTGTGCCTGAAGCCCTACCCGTGGTCTTGGGCCTGCACATCAGGAGCCCACTGCCCTGAGAGGAGCAGGCAGACATCTCGGGGCAGTGTTTGAAGGTTTCGTGCCCCTTTTCACAGCTCACTTGTTGGGGCTGGGAAGCAGTTTGTTGCAAACAGCAGAACCGCTGGAAAGCGTTCTGTGGATTGCGTCCTCTGAGAAGGACGTGGTTGTGCTATGGGTTTTGGAAGAAACTGACTTCCATACAAGTTTTGTTTTATGAAGTTTGATGGAAAAACTAAGCAGCATGTTTTCTGGGTCATCATGTTGGTGTTAAGCTGCTTTCCACTTTTAATACCCTGTAAATAAAAACCTAGCAACCTATTCTTCATTCAGAGCCCCACCAGGCCTGTTGCACGATGCCCTGCTGTGCTGTGGGCGCACTTTGTCCTCAATCTTTCTGGCTCATTGCTGTTGGGAGCTGGCGTGGAGGATGGAGAGAGCACTTGGAGAGGGCAGCAGCAGCAGCAGGAGCTCCCTCTATTCCCTTGGAGGCAGCAGGTCGGGAGGGATGGGCATGAGTGCTTCTCCCCGCACTGTGGCAGGCATCTTCCTGCAGAGGCGTGCAGTGTGCTCCGACTGACACACGTACTTCTGGAAACTGTGGAGGCGGATGTGAGCATCCTCATCACAGTGTCCAAGTGCTGCTCCTCATCCAGATAAGCAGCTGTGAGGTTTTAACAGAAACGAGAGCTTTCATCTTCCTTCCTCTTCCTGACAGCAACATTCCCATTAAAACTTTCTCAAAAAGTTCAGCCTCAGGCAGACACCTGGCTTGGGGAAAAAACTCCGTGTGATTGACTGCAGTTGTGCACTCCTATAAGCCCCAGAAAACAGAGGGTTTTATCAGGAATTAGACTTTAAAAAAATCCTATTGAGTGAGGCTTCGGTTTCTAATTCTTGCTGTTGGGGATGGGAGGCACAAACAAACCAGCATTTAGTGCATAGTATGTGCAGCATATAGTGCCTTCTGAAAGATTTCTTTAATACCGAGCCTGACTGGAAGTAGGTCAACAGAAAAAGGAGCAAATCTTATTTGCAGAAATGCATTAGGAGCTCCACTGTGCATAAATCCAATTGCCACTGAGCAGAGATCCTAAAAACATCAGGACTCAGAGCCTTAGATTGAACAGTTCTGCACGGTGCCATCGGTGAAACATCCCCACCGTTCCTGGCCTTTGTGGTGCTGCTCTTCCCACGGTGCAGAGGGGCGGCTGTGCCCGTCCTCCTCTCCTGTAGGGCTGGGTCATTGCAAGTGGACTTGCTGTGCTGCTGTTTTCTCATGGAATCTATAGGATTAGTGCTGCCACGGCCAGCAAAGCCGTGCTCGGGGACAGCAAGCGTGAGGCTCCCTTCTGGAAATGAAAACCTGCTGCTGACGATGCCAGTGGCATTTGGAAAAGTCATCACCATGGTTTTAAGGTTAGGAACCCTTGAAGTCCTTCCAGCTTGGGCCACTGAAAAGGCAAACTCACAAACTTGCAACTCTTGCTCTTTTTCTTAATAATAGGAGGAAAAAGGTCTCAGTGAAATAGCGCTTCACCGATGAAAACTGAACTCGTCTTTGTTTCTTACTAAAGAAAATAGGAAACCCTCTGAAAGCTTTTCAGAAAACGTAGCCTGAGTGTGGCCAGCCAGAAATGCCAGCAAATCCCAGCTCCTCAAAGGAAGCTCTTCAGTCTCCAATAGATTTTTTGAATACCAGCTCTCCACAAAGAGGCAAAGCAAAACAGCACACGTAAGTATGGTGGTGAGCTGTGATGACAAACACGTTGAGAAGCTGTCGGTGTGGGGCAACGGGGCTGCGCCCCGGCTGCGCGGTGCCCTGTGGGACTGCTGGAAACACCATCAGCTGTGCAGCTCCATGTCCCCAGCTTGTGGGGCTGCCATCCTTTGTGGCTGTGGGGCTCTCTGGCGCTGGGGCTGTGTGCCTGCTCTCTGTGCGGTTCTGGGAAGCACCCTGGCTTTGTGCTGGAGGGTGTGCGGCTGTGCTGTGCTTTGCTGACTGCCGGCTGCTGCCGAGCCTGCGTCCTCAATTCACCCCAAAGCCGTGCTGGGGAAACCAAGAGAAACCTTGCTGCAGGAGAGATGCTTTTCTCTCACTTTAATATCTTTCATTAAATAGCTTGCGTATCTTATTTTCATGTGGGAACGTATATTTTTGGGTGTTACTGTGTGTACTTCTGATGCAAAGAAGGAAGAGGCAGGACTGTGCTGTGATGCAGAAATACTTTTGCATCCTCCACAGCACAAGAGGGGGCTGAGGCCTGATGGAGGTTGACGAAACCTGGCAAATCTACCGGGGATGGGAGCAAGAGGCAAATGGGTCTGGGGCTCTGCATTGGAGCCCTGTCACTGCCATGTGTTTGCTGAGGCCAGTGCGGGTCAGTGCCAGCCCTCTACCCCTGCCATGCAGCCTGGTCCTCAGGAGCTCTGCTGAAAGGTATCCCTGTTCCCCTTACATGGGGGTCAGGGCATGGTGGATCGGTGCCAACCACAGTTTGAGGACTCATCTCTGTTGTTCCATGTGTTTTTTACCAGCCACCACTCAGAGCCCATTTGCAGGTTTGAAGAATGAGCAGAGACTTGAAACAGCCGGTAATGGATTTTTCTCTGTGCTTTAATCGCTTATTATTAATATATACTGTGTCTTTTGGATTAATACACAGCAGAAATGAGAGCTGAGCAGAATCAGGATGATAAACACTTCACCACAACCAAAGTACACAGCAGACTTGTCTCTGTGCTCTCTTGGTTAGCCGCTTTGCACGAGGTGTTCCAACAGTGCAATTTGTTCTCTGCAGTTGCTTGGCTTAGCAGTATTAGCAGAGGGTAAAGCAATGATTGTCAATGACGGGTAGATTAATTTCCCATATGGTTTTGTGGCCTATTAGAATTTATCAGCCTCCTCTCCTCCTCGGGGACAGACCCGACCTGGCCGCCCAGGTGACCCGCCAGCGTGTCTCTATTATCAGCAGAGGTTGCGCTCTATTTGCAATCTAACTTATTCCAAATGTCACTTCCAAACGATCCAACGCAAAGTGCTTACAGATGCCTGGGCTGAGGAGAACGGTAAGGGAAAGGAGAAAGGGCATTCCATGAGTCCATCTCGTCAAGAAGTCTTGTCACGTTGCCAAAGCCCCAGCCTACGGACTTGCCAAACTCGATTTCTTTCACCCTCTAAATCAGTTCAGTATGCAGTGCAGGAAAGCATCAGCACAGCGGTGTCCTTGAAGGAGCGAGCACGGCTCGCTTGCTGTTAATTGCAAATAATGGAACAGATGTGGGGGCTCACTGTGAAATGGGAAACACGTACCTACTGCTGCACAGCCGAACGGCCCGGAGCCGTGCCATGTGGGGCTGGGACACGGCCCCCCCCCCAGGGCTGTGCCCTGCACCATGCCCAGCCTGCAGCAGGGCTGACCGCTCCCCAGAACCTCCTGCACCCCATCCTCTTGCGGCAGGGCTGTGACTCAGTGCTGCGTGGAGCTCCTGGTGGCACCGCCGCCTGACCTCGAGCACACTCGGATGCTCCTCGCAGTCTGCTTTGTGCCTGCTGGGAGTCCGAAGAGCAGAAGGGAGAAAACAGCTGCTGGGGCAGCTTACCTGCCCCGTCCCCTCCCATACTTGTTTCCTCTTTTACTGCTACTTAAGAGGTGAGGTAAAGGTGACTTCCCAGTCTTGTTTAGAAAAGCTTTGTGGACTTCTTCGCTTGTCCGTGTATGAGATATTGCTATTTGCTTTACTTTTTATATATCTATCTGGATTTAATATTCTAGAATGTGTAAATTTACTCTTTGGGTCATTGATGGTTCACTGATGTTCAGGTCCTTGAAAGCTCTAACATCTGCTAATAATCCAGGGGATGGCAAGATCCGTGGTGGGAGCGGGACACCCAGTCTGTCTGTGCCAGGATCCTGTGAGAATTGCAAGGCCTGAGTTTAATATATCATTTTTATGCAGGTGGGCACACAATACTAATTAATATTATAATGGTCATTAGTAAATCCATAGGTGTATACAGGCCACACAGACCATTAAAGCCCCAGCTGTGCTCTTCTGTGTGAAAACACACAGCTCCTTAGTGAGCTTCAGCTGATGTCTGGCCATCCCT
>PPHD01030935.1:0-10192 GCA_002909625.1 Bambusicola thoracicus | reverse complement strand
GCAGTTTCACCTGAGTGACTGGAAGGGGTGGAGCCTGGCTGCACCCCTCCTAGACCCCATTTAAGGGCTGACTCCCCAGGAGGAAGGATCTCTATCTGGAGATCCTCCCTCTGGGAACCTTTTGATGAGCCCAGGACACAGGTAAGATCTTTATTTCACTTATACTTTTTAACAGTGTAATCTTTCTAATCCAATACCTGTTTGCCATACAACTGGATGTGGCCTGTTATAAAACCCACATTTTCCTAGCAGCTTTATTTTTTAAACATGGTGACTCACAGTTGATTTTGTCATTTGTAGGCTTAGAATGGCAGTATATAAATGAATTTACACATCCTTTGAAACAAATAACGATATGGACTATGTGGTAGACTTAAAGGATAGTTTGCATCTGCTGACATCCAAGGACGTTGCCTTGGACAAGGACACCTGTGCATATACACACACATGCACGCTTAGGGTCATAGGATGAGATATTTGTCCTTGCCCAGTAATATAACTAGGCACAGATTGTTACATATTTAAGTTGTCTGGAAGGAAGTGCACTTCTTGAATATATGGCTAATGCCAGTGCTCAGAAGCATTTTGAAGAAATCAAAGGTTTTAGGTTTTCCTGTGTTTTTGGGAGGCTGATAGACTTTAACATCTTTCAGTACAGACATGGTTAACACCATGTGAGAGAAGAACTTGTCTTAAAAGTTAACTTTTGAGAATGGCGTATACATTTCGTGAGGCTGGAAAAGGATTCATTGTGACCTACCGTCTTCATCTATCATCCTACACAGCAATGCGGCATTGCAGACCCCGTCCCTTCCAGCACCGTGATGTGCTGCAGACAGGACCCAACCACTTGGTCCTAAGATTGGGATTACAATCAGATTGGAAGAATGGAGACGTGTGTGCTTCACTGACTCGCATCAATCAGCTGCACTACTTTATACCGCTTTAGAGAACAGCAGTAAGCGCATAGACTTTTAATACATATTTATAGTAGTGTAATTTATAAAAAGAACAGAATTTAGGAAAACCTGTAATGCATTAACTATTAAGCCTTTGCTGAGAGGGAAGAGACTGTTAAAATACTAAAATACTCACCTTGCAGACACTGCTTAAAATTGACAAAGCACAGCCTAGAAAGGTTATTCTGTGCCTTATCCTCCAGGGTCAATAATTCTATACTTGGAGCCTTCTCTGAACTGATTTGTGTTTCCATACAGTCTATATTTCAGATAGGCATGCACCTTGATGTTCTAACAAAATTGATGAATTTCTCCCACACATTTATTGTTATTTCTGACTACTGCAAGAAAAAAAATAGCACCTTGTCTAGCTCCTAATAGAAAGTTTATCTATTAAAGATGATCGCTTGTATGAGAAACAGATTGTGGTGCCAGGTAAGAGGGCTATTTGACAGATACATTTCTTTCAGGAATAGAAAATTTGAAGTATTATCAGGTGTACATCAACAAAACACCTGATGAATTTTTACAGCATCTTTCAGCAGAAGCTGTTTTTACGTATTGACAGCCATGAGAATTGGTGCTGGTTGCAAAGAAACGCGTCCCTTAGGAGCTTGTGGCATATTTCTTTAACCAGAAATTAAGAGACTGTATGGGAACTGTTGAATCACGGCCTGAACCTCTGATTGACCACCTGAGGCGAGCGCTGAGTCAGCTGCAGGGGCACAGGTGAATGCAATTTCACCTGAGTGACCAGAAGGGGTGCAGCCAGGCTCCCCCCTCCTAGACCCCATTTAAGGGCTGACTCCCCAGGGAACCTTTTGGCGAGCCCGGGACATGGGTAAGATCTTTATTTCACTTCTACTTTGTAACAGCGTAATCTTTCTTATCCAGTACCTGTTCGCGATATAGCCATACAGAGACTGAGCAAAATACTTAGGTATGCAATCTGTTGATGTGTAATTCCTGCTGTTACTTTTCTTTTCAGCCACCACCGTATTTTTCTCTGAGCACTGCTGTGTGTTCCATCTTGTCCATGAAGCAGGAGGCACTCCTGGAGAGTCTGTGATGGAAGTAACGTTAGGGAGGTTGGTAATGGTATTCTGGCAGGAAACGAGAACGTTCTCTCTGAGCTCTAAGCTGATCAAAGTGACTGTACTCCTCCTACCTTTTGCTATTGTGCTGTTAGCTTGAGCACAGCGCTGTCACGTAGCTCACATCTTCAGAACAGACACACAGTGTACGGTGTCCCATTCTTACAGGCTCACTGCTGATGTCCGCAGTAACGCTGCCTAGACACAGTGTCTAGATGGATGAGAATATATGGCTGTGAAAGCATCGCTGTTTGAAACAGAAAAAAACTATTCTATCAACAGATCAAGAAAGAAGACAGCGGGATAGAAGTATGAGTTATTTAATTTCACCGTTTTCAGACTGTTTTCATTCAAAAGAAAAGTTGGTAAAGAGAATTCAGAATATGTCTTCTCCCTGAATCTATTTGCCCATTTGCTTAGCTTGCAGAATTGCCAGATTCTCTAACAACCCCTCATGCTCATGTGGCACCTAACACCAACAAGCTGTGTTAACACAGACAAGGTCAGCACCACAGATATCTGTACATTAAGATGTTCTGTGAAAGCCAACAGGGAAGCAGGAAGAAAAAAAAAGACCTAATTCACTTAAAACCCACGTGATTGGTAAACAGAAGATCAATGGGGAGGTAAAACTTGGTGTGACTCACAATGCTACCACTGTAGTTGTTTGAGCAAAAGATCCCTAGGAATAGGCAAATAATGCAGCCTAAAGCAAAACACGTATCAGTAGTGATAGAAAAGAAAACTGCTAAGAAGAACAGGCAGGAATTAAGAAAACTTTGTGCAGAATGTTAGGAAAAACTCACTAAAAAATACAGTGCCATCAGTTGTGAAGCTTCCTAGGGGCTGTCACAAGAGCCTTCAAAACAAACGGAGGTAGAATACTGGGAAACATACCACAGCAGCAATGCTGCATTGCAGGAAGATGTGGGGTACCTTTTCCTGGCATCTGTCTGTCTTTTAGAGTGAATGAGAAAAGATCAGGGGGAGCTTGAGGCAGCACAAAAGTGTTTCAGAGGTCCGTAAGGGGTGCCGAGGTCCTAAACTTGTCATTTTTAAAATCGCTCTGTAAGAACAATGGCTCAAGTAGCCCTTATGTTTTAAGGACGAGAATTCCCTTTAGGTTATTTAGGAGCATGCCTCACTGAGCAGCCCCCAATCCACTTACTGGTTCTGACTGGGCTTTTTTCCATCAAAGATCCAGTCCACACTGTGCTTTTCGCACACCTTAGGCTAAGGTCAAAGAAGAGAAAAAACCTCTTGCAATGATTCTGCTGCCATGTCCTGGTACCACTGGTCCTTACATGCTGCTGTGTGTTAAGCTGAACAGCTTAGTGTAACAAGGCTGCTGGACCAGAGTGAAAGGAAACATTCCTTGAAGCCTAAAGGAGGACTTCCAAGTTTCTAAAAGGCACGTCAGTTCAAAGCCGAGATATAGATAATCTCTGTGCTATCTTTATGCTACCTGGAATTTTCCAGAAATGTAGAAAAATCCCTGATCGCTCACTTATCCTCAAACTGAGAAAGTGAGCAAAAAATCCTTTATTTGTCTAGGTTTTCTCGCCCCACTAAAATTGATTACTTCTTTTTCAGTTGAGTATTTTTGAAGAGGAACCTGAACCAGATGAATTATGCAGTAGCCCATGTTTTCATCAAAGCCGAGGAAAGATTAAAATGTCTTCTAGCCTCTACAGTAACAACCAAAACTCTGAAGTGCAGCTAACCCACAAAGTCCAAAGCAGGTTTGTTCTGGCTTTTAGGCTCATTTCTCTTTTGAGTGTTATTTTAGGCCATTTCCTATGGAAATCAAGCTTCCTATGATGCTGTTGCCTGTCAGCTATATGTCAGTCTCTCTCTAATAACTGTTCATCCATTCTGTGCACTTCAGCTGGATCCAAAAGACTTGCTGACCTCCAAGATAATTAGATTTCTATTTAATAGCTGTAGTGGGTAAGACAAATCTGGACATAGTGCACATTCTTTGTAGAAGAGGCTTATTAATACCTGCTCACAGACCAGTTTATCTCAACACTACCATCCTTCAGGGCATTCAGGGTGTATCATTGGTATAGGACAAGCCAGTTGAAGTGACTACAGGTTTGCATTTTCAAGACTACAGTTTTACTGTCTAAATAGTACAAAGCTAAATTTCCTTTACAGCTAAATTTCATTTATCAGCTAATTGGCATCCATGCAAAGAAATCTAGTTGTTGGTTGGAACTGGGCAAGACAATCCAATCCATCAAAACCAAAGATACAGAAACTATTATACAGAGATTTTGCCACATTAATCTTGTTATTCCACCAGAAAAAGAGTTTCTTATTCATTGAAAGAACATTGTACACATCACCTGGAAACGTGGCTGTAACTACTTAGTTTCCTGTTTTCTGTACAAATAAAGTATGATTTACTTAAAAATAATATAAATCAAGTGCATCTGGGTAGTAGAAAGGAAGGCAGTGTTTCTGCTTGCTGCTATATTTTGGATCAGGTTGGCATCTTCAGAAGGAAATGAAAGCCCAGCTGGACCATACGATCTTGAAGGTACTTTCTAACCTAAATTATTCTATGATTTTAACACAAGAGACATAAGTGTAAGAAGTGTGATCCAAAACTAACTCAAAAATTGATGTTTCCAGGAAGGGAAACCTAATTCCATGACTACTGTAAGCTACATAATGGTTCAGCAGTGAAGTCTTGCATGCAACTCCAGAGGTACCACAGCATCCATCTCAGCCCAACAAGTTTATCATCAGCCTTTTTCATGCTTTGAGTGGTCATAATATTGAGAGTAGCCACTGGCAAAAGATCCATCCATTTTTAAAGAAAGCAACATGCAATTTAGTTAGTGATTACTGTATATAACTGTTTCAATCATCTAAATTAAAGAGGACCAGCCTAATACACCAGATAACCCTTCTGTGGCTACAAAGGTAACATTATCTACTATGAATCTACCCACAAAGCTGATTAGCATTTTGTTAGCGTAATGAGTGGAAAACAACACGGGCTTTAGCCTTCTCCCCGACACACTGCCCAAGAAACTGAAGAACTAGGGTTTGCTTCTCCCTTACTTCACATCATATCCCTTCCCAGATGTTGCCATCTCTGGCCAATTGAGTCAGGTTCAGCAGCTCTTTTCAGCTGCTATGCTACTTTCTCCTTTAAAAATAAACCAAAGGACAAAAAAAACAAACAAAGAACAAGACAGCTTTCTATTGCATGCAACACTAACTTCCTGATACATGAGAAAACCCAGATCACATCTATGTGACCTACAACCAGGAGTTACACACTTTTTTCTCCCATGTTTCCATCTGTAGGATGCTTCCAACATATTGACGCGCAAACCACACTGAACTTCTCTCTCAGCAAGATACAGCAGCAGTGGTTTCTGCCTTGTGTGGTTAAGGCTGGTATTGGTGGAGCAACACACTCAGTAGTAACAGCTACAGCTGGAGGCCTAAGGGATGTCAT
This sequence comes from Bambusicola thoracicus, assembly GCA_002909625.1. Taxonomy (NCBI): domain Eukaryota; kingdom Metazoa; phylum Chordata; class Aves; order Galliformes; family Phasianidae; genus Bambusicola; species Bambusicola thoracicus. Next base: position 4,661 of record PPHD01030935.1, on the reverse strand, counting down.
TGGCCATAAGACCTTCTAAGCCTCATGGGGAACAGCAATGCTATCTTTCCCAACACGCACAATGAAAAACAGAAGCATCCAGTAGATGCTTGCAAGCAGAAAAGCCAAGCAATCAGTTTTAGAGGAAAAAAGACACAGGGTCCCATATTTTTAGCATCCTGGGGTTGCTAAGCTTTGTGGATCCCACTCTCTTTTCAAGAGATAAAAGCAGCAACAGCACCTGTTCTTACTTTTTCATTTCACTTCCCTGCTATTGGTAACTTGTATTACTATCAGCCATTTGGAACAAAGAGAAAGCCCCAAGAATTACAGCTCTTACAGCTCTTGGAAAATGACTGCAACGTAGAGTAGAATTAAGTTATTCAAATTCTGTATTTACAGCAAGTGCTGCCATGCAGGAGAGCACTGCACCAGCACTGAAATCTCTACCACAAAGACAAAACCTCCTTGTCTTAACCACAGACCCACCTTCACAGCTCTTTATTTCCTCTTTCAGCACTTACTTGTTCCTTTGCCCTCCCACTTTCTGAAGTATGAACCATGATCCAACAGAGGATGAACTTGAAGAGTATCAGAGAAAACCTGCATGAGAAATACTGAACTGTGGAAAAGGGCTTCGAATAGGTTGAAATGTATATTTCATGGATTTACTCAGCACAAGTGATGCTCTGCTGGAAGCAGAACACAAGATATTTAAGGTCTGAAGTAAAGGGTATTTCAGTGAAAGGTCCAAACGAGGATGTTTGGAAATCAAGGTCAGGATGGATGCACAGTAGTCATGTAAGTGGGAACTTTCCTTGTGGTCTAGTGAAAAATTCAAGGCCAACATTTCTGCTTTGTCACAGGGTATATCAAAGCAGTGAGTGAGAAACAGACAGGCAGAAGTCAGAACTAGAGGCAGTAACAGAGCAAACGCACTGCCCTGTGAAGTACGCTCGCTTTCAGATAGTCACTTATCGCAGCAGTTCTGTGATAAAGGCAACAGACCCTTCCCTTCTCCTTGCTGCATTCGGTTTCACACGCGGCTATCTGCCCTGAGCACCACAACAGCTTGCTTGGTTTCTGCCAAAGCAGCAGCCCTTACTTATGGAACTCTATATTTGGCCGTAAGCCACTGAGCATCAAATAGCACAGATCCTTTCCTTATCACAACTGTTTCCCTGAAGTGCCCAAGAATGACTGCATCTCGTTCGGCACTTCTCAAGCTATCTTCAGCTCCAAACTTAGAATCTTCCACTTCACTCCTTACGTTACTTCTAGTGCTTTGTTACAGAACGATAAGACGTGGGCATGCAGTGTTTACATCACCGAGGGAAATGCCAAAATGCACCAAATGAAACGTGGGGCCGAACGGATTTCTTGACAGATTTCTCACTGAAATTAAGAATTTGACTGGAATTTCATCCGTGCGCTTCAAGATGACAGGAGGGGAATGTTCACACTTAGGAAATGGAGTTTGGACATTTATGTGGTGGCTATTTCTGATTGTCATTGCAAGGGCGTGTAATACACAGCCAGTCTGCAAGGCAATGGGGGCAAAACTCAAGTAGCCAGGAGGAAGACACCTGTCTTCCTCACATCACAGATGTGCTTTAGATGGACATGCACATTTATCTCACTTTCCAAGCTATTTCTGCTTATGAAGCATTGTCTGGTACTACAGCACCGTATGAATGTTCTACTGAAGTTGTTGAGAGCTTTTGACTGCTAAACACTCTGTAAAATGTTTGGCTTTATTGAGAAACAAAATGATTTTCATCGTACATATAAAAGTCATCCTTTTAAAAGACCAAAACAAAAAGCGCCATTGAACTTCACATAGATGTGATGCTGTATTTAAATTCTAAGGTGGAGAAAAATCTTAAAGCAATCTATTTTGTTGTTGCTGTTGTTTTGTCACCCATACAAACACAACGTTTGTAAAACAACCCCCTTCCTGGGTTTATAACGTGGTGACAGCTCTGCCCACCGACAGATGGAAGGGGGTACTTGCTAGGACTGCTGACACACCTTCAGCTGTAGGCACCGGAACACGCTGCCATAACCCTTTGTTAATTTGAGGCTGCACGGCTGCGGGAATAAATAATCAGTGGGGGCGTCTGATTACCCCACAGAAGCGCAGGTCCTGATGTGAGCGTCTGTCGCTGCGCCTCGCCATGACAGCTACCTGGAGATGCAGCAGACTGGATGTCAAACCTGCATGCAGCCTCTCTTACATCCACCCCCACACACACCTTTCTCTCTTTCTTGAAGGGAGAAGTCTCGTACATCTTAAAGACCCCGTATAAGCTATGTTATGAAATATGATATTTTAACTGTGAAAATTAAATAAAACAGGAAGAAAACACCAAATACTAACAGCCTATTCTTAACAAGCACTCTTCAAAATGAAAATTACCTAATTCCTCAGTCTTTTCAATCACCAATATATATAGAACTCCTTCATTTATACAGAGATAATTAACAGAGCATCGAGCAATTACGGACAAATGAAACGTTTGATGACAATGAATGGTCAAGTACCTACTGGTGACAACACGAGATGACAATTTTTGATCTTCTTATCAATAATGCATCCACTGACTGAGCACTGCAAATTACTGTTGTGCTCTATACAGCCAGCATAAGGTAAATCTGACTTCAACTGAATGCATTTGTACAGCTGGCTCCTTCAACTGACACAGCAGCATGCATCCCCACTACTTAAAGTACCCCACTACGCAAAGTAGTTAAAAGAAATACATATATATATATATGTGTTATATGTGTGCTCATAAGCATATTGGCACACCACCTATTACCTAAAAAGCAACTCAGGAAATCACTACAAAAATGTACCCATCCTCTGTTAGGAGTACCAAACATCAACTTCTGATGGAGTGGTATTGGTTATTGTGCGTAGGCAGTCACCTAACTCTGTGTTCAGGATTGCAGGGAGATTATCCGCCATCACCTATAGCATCTCCTCAGATCTGAGAAGTTGTACTCAGCAGCTGTGCCTCTTTAGAAAGTAGATACGTAGATAACACCCCGTTGTGTTTGAAAGCCAAGCAAGTGTGAGGTTTAATTAGAAAAAAAAATAAAGTACTTCTGGATTCATTGTTATTTAGAGTATGGGCACCAAAATATTTTGCATTGTAGCATCTCTGCTTGCATTTAAAGAACAAGACTGTGAATCAGTGAGCGTTTGGTGGTAGCAGTTCCAGGTTATTGTAGTGCTGCTGTATTACAGCATGGAAAGCCAAATTTGGTTTCTCCATTGGCTGTAATGTGGGGTTTCTTGCATGGCATTAATATTAAGCACATTCTTGGGTCAAAAGCCAGTGTCAGGGATGAGCATCAGCAATGCCTGCCTGCTTCGAGGGCTGAGCAGCCCCCTGGAGCCACGAGCACCCCGAGTGCAGTGCAGGGAACAAAGAACACACCGAGCCCCGTGTTCTGTGCATCGCACTCACACCACCGTTTGCCCCCATTTCATAAGGAGCTGCAGCTTTAACCAGAGGTTGCCCAGGTGTTCTGGTAACAGTGTGCTGAAATGCATTCACACCGATTTTTAATAAGAGATGACCTAAGCAGACCTAAAACACCTCGCAAAGCAAAACGAGAACGAGGTTTTATATTCACAACTAACCCGCACGGGCAGTAAAACTAACTGGCCCCGAAACTTTGCGGCTGAAGAAGGCAGGAAAGGAAGGCTCCTGGGAGCTGAGTGCCACATCCACCCGGAGATGCGCGCTGCTGCGCGCCGCGTCTGCCGAGACGGCAACTTCTGCACCGCGCTCAGCCTTCACTTCGAGAGCGCGGCGACCTCGTAGCGCCGTGCCACAACGCCAACCGCCGCCGCTACGAGTTTTCACGAATCCCTTTGACAGACGTTTAATAAACGCGCGGTGCTCGAGAGAGCGCCGTTACCGAGCTCCCCTCTGCCCGCCGTTCGCTGCTCCATGGCGCACCCCGCGCGGTGCCCAGCCGGGGTAGGAGCGGACAGCGGCTCCCCTTGAAACGAACCCACCCGCTCACGCCGTGAGGTTGGAATCCGGCTCTCTAGGAGGGGCGTTTAATCCCTTCAAGGTTTATTACACGCAGCCACAAACTTTCGGATGAGGGGAAAGAAGAGGCGCAAGTTGCGCAGCGCGAGCCTGAGGTAAGGACGGGAGCGCTGAGCTTAGCGCCTGAAATAAATAACTTCGACACGACGTTACACCTTCTGGAAACGAAGATCGCGAACTCTCGCCAATACGACACCGCCGGTTGTAACACCAGACACGAGAATTAACAGAACGGAGAGCGTTCGGCCGCCCGCACGGCTCCGAGCGGCGCCTTCTCCCCCTTCCCGTTCCCAACGCCAACGCCGCCCGCCCCGCATCCCAACAGAACGCGATTGAGGCTAAAAGCCATCGAGCCCCGCCGGCGCGCACCGACACACGGCCCCGGCTCCGGGCACCGCCGCTCCCAGCCGCGCCCACCCCGCCGGGCAACGCCGCCCGACCCCCAAAGTTGGGCTCGGGGCTCGGGGCACTTACGATCCGGAGGACGCCCTGGAGCACGACGAGCGGCAGCGGCTGCAGGTGCACCATGCTGGCTGCCGTCTACGAGGCGAATCCCTTCGCGCCGGCCTCGCGCATCTCCGCTCCGGGGAGGGAGGGGGGGGGGGGGGGGGG
>PPHD01030934.1:0-10193 GCA_002909625.1 Bambusicola thoracicus | reverse complement strand
CTGAAAAGCCCTGCTTTTCAGTTGGCTGTTGCCCTTTGTTCGTTCTCTCTTAGCAGCTCGCACATAGTCTAAAAATCCTGGGAAACAATTGGGTAGCACAGCGACAGGAGTATATTGTTTTGGATTTGCATTTAACAGAACTAAAGAACATTATGCTAAGTGGGAAAGGGGGCGTCCCAGCAGCACAGTTCAATGGGCTCTTATATGACACAGTTTGAATATGAGCATTGCTAGAGGAATTGAAAACTAGTCTGGTGATTTTAGGACATCATTTGGGGGCACGGCAGAACTCAGCAGTAAGAGCCCCAGAATTAGTGGGTATGTCAGGTGAAGAGCCAGATAACGTGTGGAGTGCCATCTTGTTTCACAACTTCCCTATAGGGTGATACTGTTCTTAGTCCCAGTATTGATGAATGAAGTAAAACAAGGGAAGAAGCCTGTGCTAACTGGAGCCTGGCTCTTGCACTGGACATAGGATGCTGGAGAGTCTCTGCTTGGTGGCGTTGGCATGAGCCAGTCTAGATGTGTGTGCTGATGTGCATCTCTGCCTCTGTTTCCCTGTGGTAGTGACTGGGAGATGTGGCACCAATCTGGCCCTTCTGTGTTGCCTGGATCCTGAGGTGTCTCTGGGCCTTCTGACAGCCAAGTGCACTGCTTGCGGGGCAGAACTGAATTTCACTTGCATCATTCTTTTCACTACAGGGACTATCTGGGAGTTTCGCTAAACACAAGTGAGGAAAGAGACATGGTACAAGAATACCTACAGATATTAACTATACAATCAGAAAATATCATGAGCTTAGGCTGCTTAAATGCTATCTAACTCTTTTGAGACAACATTATGAGGTAATGGGTGCCAGGGGCCTATCTGGAGACTGGCAATACACCTGCAGCAAAGAAATAATCAAAGATGAAAACCAGTCTGAAACTAAGAGTTAGCAACAATATCCAGAAATGAGCCTGTGAACACAGTAAGGCAGAAGAATAGCAACTGGAAACTGTCAGTTGGTCCATTGCTGTGGCTGAGACCACACATCTCATACAGTTGTAGGCGTGCTGATAACAGAAATATGTTAAGAGTTTGACAGGATTTCAGAGAAAAGGATGGGGGAAGGGGTTCCCTTTGGAGCTCAGGACTCTCAAGGTCTGTCCATGTGACTCTTTGGCACCTTCTGTAAGTTTGAGACCTGAGGACCTTAAAAGGACTGAATCAAATTCTTCCTTAAGCTATTTCTAGATGCAAAGGTGAAGCTTTGCAGCAGTCAACCCAGTAAGTAGAGTGGGAGCGAAACTTGGCTCAAACTCCTTAGCATAAGTAAGTAATGAATTAATGAAAAATATACTGGTCTTTATAATTTTGGAAAAATGTGAGGGTGATTCTGGTAGGTATGGGGAAAAATAGCGGGAAATGGAACGACATAAGCAAAAACCAAGTCAATGTAATTAGAAAACAAATCCTGCTAGGATGCAGGACTCCCAGGAGTTCCGTTACCAGAGTGATTTAAAAATAGGAGAAAAAAATGACGAATCCTAAACTGAAAGAGAGTACAAAACTGTAAATCTCCATCTTTAATTTCCAGAAGAAAAAATCTGAGAGTAACTCTATTCAGAGAAATGGCCAGAACTGTTCTGTTTCTACAATGGAATTTTTGCCTGATTATGAAGAAATCAAAAACCTCAGGCTTTGTTTTTGTGGTTCTCATTCCAACTTCAAATGCGGTTTCCTGGGTTTAATTTTTTCCCCTTTTCTAGGAAAAAAAAAAAAGAAAAGGAAAGCCCTCTCTTACCCCTCGCTCCCCTGTGTATACATTCTGAATATTTAGGCGGGTATTTCATTGGAATGTTTATCTACATGATGCTAGTAATTAAATCCATGAGTTCTGCCAGTCACATGAACTCAGCATTTTATTTTAGTCCAGTGAGGAGTTACGTAATCATTTATAGTCTGAACTGCATTCGTCACTTAAATCTGTTTGCAGTGCTTCTTACCATGGGATGCGTTCGTTCCGAGTTTTGCCTAATTACAAGGACATTTTTCTGTTTGTGGGAGGACTTAAGATATGCTACAGTTTCAAGTCACCAACGTCACTATATCTACCGTGACTTCATTAACTAAAACTAAGCCTCTTCACATAACAACTCAGAGGATCAAAGTAAGTGTGTGTAGCTCGCATTAAACACAGCAGCATCTTGCCTTATTCTATCATTATTTGTTACTGCGAGCTTTAGAATTAATAATTAAAAACAACAATATATATTATAAAATAATATATAAGTACACTGTTAAATATTACATAGAACATTATATAACTAGTAATATGTGTAATTTAAAATTATTTGAACATGTAAAATGAAATGAAGCAACTCATAAAGGGAAGATGATATAAGTTAGCATTCACAAGGAATTTAGTGCAGTGCCTCATGTGCTCGGTGCAGAGATCTCCTATATTTGTGGACAAGATCCTGAATTAAAAAACTCGTTAGACAGAGTTGCTTTGGAAGGCTAATAACTTTTAACATTATTATGCAATATAATAATTTTTCAGTCAGAACTGTATTTGACTTAAACTACTGGCAGAAGAAAATTCGCATCCGAAACATGTATCATAAATGTTTTGTGAAGTTTTATGTTTAAAGTTTCTTTAACGCATTATCTTCTGAATTGCCCGAGCAACATCCTCTCAAAATACCCTTTAAAAAACATCTCCCAGAATAAAATGACAGTGTGATTTCTTTTCCATTCACCATCTTCTTTCTGCTCTCTCCATATAATAAACAACTTCCTACAGACTTTTATTTTTAACATTTGAAGTTTGATGTCAGAATGTAATTTCTGAGAAGCAGATCAACTCAAGTATTCCCTCTTGCTGAATGAGCCTGCGCCCAGCAGCCGTTAACCGGGACGTACACAAACAGGAATATCAAACGGTGGTTTTGCCATGTGACCTCTTCCACTGCACACACAAATATAGAACATGACCATAAAAAGTAACAGAACATGCTCTCTGCTAAGTAATTTATTGCGGTTGATGGTAGATCGGTATGCCAGCTGGAATTACCTTCCCAGCTCCTACTGTTTTCACATACACAGATAATAAAGGCTATGCACTGTAGCAGATTCCAAATGAAAAAAATATCAGCTTTATTATCAAGGAGCAAAACTCCGCAGAAGCAGCTTAAGCAAGCTGAACTGAAAATGTTTGCTAGTGATTCACAGAAGGAGTTAAAGATCTGAAAGAATACTACAGCCTTCAACATTTTCACAGAGGGGAAAAATATTGCTTTTTGTATGACACGTATTTCTCTTCCTTCTTTGCTAAGCACAGAAAAGTCTAAGGATCATTATACATGTAGGAGCTTTCTTTTTGTTTGAATTCCTTGTTCATTAGTTATAAGCTGCAAGAGCTGAGCTAATGTATTTTTGCAGGGCATTTTCCCCTCCTTTTTTTTTTTTTTTTTTTTTTTAAAGGCACCACGTATGACATCCCAACATGACAGGAACTCAGTAAATCCCCTCAGTCTCCACACCGCTGTCTCTGAATGTCTGCAAAGCTACTATGCCATAATCGCAACCCGCTGGCTCATTCACAGCTTTACATTATAAAGCAAACAGTCTAGACAGCTGAATGACAGAATTACTCTCTTTTCTCTTGCATTTATAGATATGCTGTCATCTTCATTTGCTTTTCTCTACCCTGTGCATTCTGATACACTAATGACCAGCTTTCCTGTTTGGATTCCACACTGACTCTGTGGCTCTAGGCTGTAAATACAACCAGAGCCCAGATGACATTCCATCAATGAAATCCTGGGGTTGGAAGGACCCCTGATTCTTTCCCTCCCTGGTGTTATCTGGTGTTAACTAGCTTTTTCAAAACTCTTAACCAATAGAGTTTTGCAAAAGGATTCTTTTCCCCATTGAGATGGAGATATAAAAAGCCTGATGTTTTTTGAGCTGTCACTCTCTGCAGTAGAGCATACTATTCAAGTTGCAAAGAGTAGGCCGCCTTCAACTAGTTTCAGGTTATCTGCTATATAGCTGCATGTAAGACGGTGCAAAAAGTATGTGCAAAAAAGAGGAAAGGAATTAACAACGGTAGAGTTTTGGATACCTATCAAAAATGTCTTCTAACAGTCTTCACGTTAAAAAACCTTCAGTAATTGGATTGGGTTTGTTGTCACTGAGAAACGAGCCTTAACCTGTAATATTCCTGGTATTTTAACACACATATCGTCCGGCACTTCCTCTGTGCTAAAAGATAATTAAGTGATAAAACAATACTTTATTGTGCCATCAACAAGCTGAACAATCCTATACAAGCCTGATAATGCCCAGCCATACACGTGGCCAACTGTGGTGATATTTATGGCAAGGTTTTTATTTGATGCTTTTCTTAATGCTTCTGCAGCTGTCGTTCTGAGTCGCAGGAGAATCTCTTTTTACACTTGTTCTTCTTTTTAATTTGTTTTGCTGCCGTTTTAAAAGGAAAGTTTCTGAGCTTTGCAGCTGAAAAAATCTCAAATCTTTGACATCAGGTTCAGAAAAAGCTAAGGGTAAAATCTAGGAAAAGCCACTCCAATTCTCACTTGAAAAGCAGAGAAAATCAGACTGGTAACATATCACCAAGTAGTGAGCCAGAGCTTTTACTTTCACCAGAGGGGGGACAATACCAACAATCTTGAGCACTGCATTACATTAGTGGCCATTCGAAACTGTTCGTTGGGGAATATTTTACCAACAAGCATGAAGAGTTTTGTGGGCCACTGGGTGCGATTGTGTTCACAGCCAATATAAATGACTTCTTGAGGCCTGTACCAGTGGGAATTTTGCCTGTTCTCTGCAAATCATGACCCACTTTTACTCTCTGAGATCAGGGACAGATGGAAAAACAAAAGATCCCTTCCCTTGCTTGGAACTCCATAAATCAGAAGTCTCATCTGGAATATCTGCACTTCGTTGTTTTTTTTTTTTTCCTTGAGTACTTTAAAAGATACTGATTAGAAAAGCTTTCAGTTTGTATCTCTAAGATCCATAATGACAGCAAAATTTCAGTAATTTGTCCTAGTTGCAGAGAGCTCTGATTTTGGAATACAGAGTTTAGTGAACTATGATCTACCAGAAGAAGACAGAACTGAAGGCTGTGCGTGTTCAGTCTTCATTCTCTGCATGCTCACAGAAGGAAGGTTGGAGAGCAGTCCCACAGAAGGGCTGCCCAGTCACTGTTCCCAGGACTCATACAGTGCTACTATCCAAAACTTTGTGCCCTGCAGAAACCACAAATGACATTTCATTTCATTTCAAATGACATTTCTTAACAACTCCACAGCCTCCCTGAGCCTTCTAGTTGTGAAAGGTTACCACTAAAGTAAATAAATCAATTTGATCTAAAATGCCTTTTCCTGTTCTTGACAAAAAGCATTGCCTCTTCCAAAATTAGACTAACCCAGAGCTCTGAGAGCATTCAGTCTAAGGGCTAGTATTGATCTTTTTTCTCTCAATAGCTTATTCCCTAACTTCCAAGTCTATTATACACCATCCCTGTGGGGCTAGCAAAAAGTCATTATATTTCCTAGTATCTTCAGCTTCCAGAGAAACACCGATCCTACTACAGCCCTATAATGAAAACCTCCTTTGCTTTCTCCAGTGGTCTTATATATGTTGTTCAGAAAAATTTCTTCACTCTGATTATTGTAAACTTTCTGATTATTACAGTATCATGCTAATAAAACTAAAAGCAAGCATCTAAGTACACTGTATAAAGTAACAGATAAAAGCAAATGCAGGGATGATATGAAACATGCAGGAAGACAGCCTTTTTAGTGCAGTGACTCTTGAAACTGCAGGTCAGTTTTCTTACCTCTTGAGGCTCTTGACATTGAGATGCTAACACCAGGAAAGATCTCTGTGCTTGGAAAGCAGCACGTACCATCTCTGCCTGTAAGAAAAGGAGATAAGTTAAATCTTAGCCTGTGACCTCCAGTACTTCTCTTTGGCAGCTCAAAGTCAAGTGTGACAGCTCAAATTTTTCTTGCTGTTTCTCATCTAAATCACAGCAATGCTGACTGGAAAAAATGTACTATAGAGGCTTAGCTATATATATATATATATATTTTAAATCTGAAGTTAGGCTTCCTATCTTCTTCAGATAGGAAATAAAACAAGTTGATATGCAGCCTTTTGCTTATCATTCATGAGATAAGTCACGGAAGGACTTAATTTTACCACTTCAGAGAATGTTCAGGCATTTTAATGGCAATGTAATGGTAGTGTTTATACTCAGAGTGCGAGATAGCAACTTACTACTGCTGAGACCTCCAGCCTGCAAACTTTCTGTTGAACGTTACCTTAGGCTGTAGTGATGTTCAAGAAGAGTTGAGTTTGGCATATTTACTGAGAGATGAGGCTGCAACTCATTCCTTTCCTGTATTTCCCCATGCAAACCCTAAGACTGATGGCTATGAGAGATGATGGGTGGCTGAGGATTTTTGGGCAATTTCCTCCCACAGAACTCTAGAATTTGGATTAAATCTGCATCTGACAAGTTTGTTTTTGAACACTACACATTTTCTTTATATTATGAATGATGCATGTTGATTTGAATCTAATCAGTATTTCAATATCACTTATGTCTTATTCAAGTGGATGAGTAATGACTAGAATGATGAGTTATTGGCATAGAAAAGGCCTATTCATAAATAGCATGTATTGCTATATAAAACCAAACCAAATGCTGTTAAGTTAATCTAATATGAATGAGTACATTTATAATCACTTTGTGAAAGGGTAGGGAAGTTTATTCATGCTGTTTGCCTTTGAGGTTTCTTTAGTCTAAAAAGAAAACAGGAAAATTTTACATACGGGCTTATGTGGATGCAACTTAAGTTACATAAATGTGAGGAAGTTCCAAGTTCAAAGCCAAATGGTGTTTATCTATCTTAAAATGTTATGGCATGAATAAATCTGTTAGGATGAAAATCACTGCAAGGAAAGATGGTAAAAGGGGCCAACTTGAACAGTATTTGTGTAGAAGGGGGATGTTATACTTTGACAAGCTGAGATTTGTAAGAAGGCAATCATCTCTATAAATGGATAAATAAATAAATAATGAAGGAAATTATATCAGCATAGGAGACATAACTTTTTTAGACACAGACTAAAATACTATCAATAATGGCGAGGTTTGGGTTTTTTTAGGCATTTCAGAAGACTGACTTTTGGTACAGACATTTTTAAAACAACAACATTTGTGCTATTTTAAGCTTAATTTTTGTGCATAAGGAGGATCTTGCAGACCAGCTGACCACAAAAATAATATTCAAGGAGGAGTGATTATGAATGGATTCAGTTCTTCTGAAACTGCTAGATGGACAAAAATAAATCTACAGGTTGGTATTTTAGAAGGGCAAACTTTTGGAAAATAGAAAAATCAGTGAATGAAGATGACTGGCCCAAGGAATTCAATGCGCTGAATGCAGGAAAAATGGGTTTGCATTTATAATGGAATAATTTGCACATGCTGGGCAAGAGAAGAATTAGCTAGTTTTTGGATGAATAAATGACTTGAAGCAAGATGCTAAGTGCAGAACCTACAAAGAGTGAGAAGAGGCCTTGATTATCAAGGATAATTTGGTTCAGAGACTATAAAATAAAGAAGCAAGGGAATGAAGGATAAATGCCTTGTTGATCTGTCTTGCACAGAGAGTAAGCACAAGAAAAGATTTTTAATATGTATCATTTGCAGATACTACCGGAGAAGTATCCAATGATGGATCGGGGAAATATACCTAAGAACAGAATTAAAAAGCACACCAAGTGTTTTCACGGCTATTAATCTGACTTCAGCGCCATGTATGCTTAGATTCAAAAGGAATGATTAAAAACAAAGATGCAAATTAAAAATGGGGGAAATTAAAATGTGCTTTTATCTGTGGTTAAAATCATTACTGTTGGGTATTATTTAGAGTTTTCAGTTTCTTAAACGAGGGTGATATACCAAATCTAACATACAGAGATATTATCTATTTCATGGGAAATTTGGACTTCAGATGGAAATGATGCAAGTTAGTATAAAAACTCCAGGTTGGATAAGAAGCTGAAAAAAAAATGGGGACAGCAGTAGGGCACACAGCACAAAGTGTTGTTTGAGAGGAGGGAAGTTATTGGTTGTGTTCCTCGGGGTCTTAAGAACTACCAGTATGTCTGTTAGTGTTTTAAGAGCAAGAGTAGATATGCATTCGTAAGATTTGCAGGCAACACAAAGTTAGGAGTTTTTAATACCACTGAAAATGAGTCCGTCATCACTTGTGAAGAGCAAGGTAACTTTTTTTTGCAGAGGTAATATGAACAGGATAAAATTAAGCAATTCTGCCCTTTTCCTTCCTTCTAGGTTAAAACAATACTAAAATTGGGATCTAAACAAGGAATCAATTGATTAGAAATGCTGAAGCCTGGAAAATGCAAGTAGGAAAGCCAGGGAGGTTCCTTTGTCAAAAGAGTTTATGCAGTTCTGCAGCTGATGTGGCAAAACAGTTTATGGTAGAGTTACAGAAGTCCATTGGAGAGGACACTGTAAGAAACTCTCTGGAGTTCTCTGTAAAGCAGTAGTCATTTGTTTTAAAGAAAGAGAGCTTAAATTAAAACTGATGCAAAGAAAACCAATGGATATTTAGAGCAATAGAGTAATTGTCTTACACAGATATATTTTCAAAGTTTCATTTGTGCTTAGTAGCACAGTGGGTAAGGAATATGATGATTCTTTCTCATAAAGAAGGTAAATATCAAAGAGAAGGAAGAACAGCTCTGGTCATGGGTCTGTAAACTGGGTCACAAACATAGTCTCAACTTCAGATTTCCAGCTAATTCAGAGGGTGAAGTTCAGAAGGGTTCTTCCAAATTCCTACAAAGAGCCAACATCATTTTTTTTTAATGCTGCATGAAATCCATACTTTTGGGTTCTCACTTACACATATAGACTGAGTAGAACCTTTTTCTCCCCTCAGAGTATGATGTAACAAATGGTTTCTTGTCTGATTTTTTCACTTCTTTTCTGCTGATGCACTAGCTTTTCACATCGTTTTTATTACCCCTTACTTATTGTAGGATGTTGGAAACATTTAGTGGTCAGCAGACTACATATTGATTGGTGATACCATACCTCCTGAGATTATCCAGCCCCATAGGCTTTTAGTTGTATAGGGGGAAAAGCCCTGATATTTCTTAGCTTTGAAATTAAGTCTTAATCAAAAGATTGTGCTAAGGCGGGTTTTGAATTTTCACGAGCCCAATTTCACAAGACTTCTGCAACAGATACTTCCTTCTTTCTCCAGCAGCATTAAAAATGGATTTCTGAGTTTAATGTTTCCAAACATGCAGTATTTCTTTCCATGCATCCAGTCAAAGTATTAGAAGAGCTTCTTCTCATTAAGAATGCATTAGTTCAGTTTATCACCACCTCAATTCTTTCAGTATTTGAAATGTGGCACTTTGTTGCTACTTCCTTCTTTTCAGCAAGCAAGCTGTGTAACCACGCGGAAGCACTTTTTTTATATAGAACTCTTTCATTAGACCTCCATATCCACTGAAGTCTAGTAAGTGAAAATGGACCGGAGGGATTTTTCTCAACAGCTTGTGCTGCTCAGCCAAAAGATTGCCACACGATAACTCAACTGAAACTCTTTCAGTTATAATGAATGATAGTAATGAAGACAGAGTGTCAAAAACGTATGGGGATTGTGAGTAAATTTATCAGAGTAGACTAGAACACAAGCTTGCATACATTTTTCTGCAGATAGAAATGGGATATTTTGGAGCACCAGATAAATGGTATCTCAAAACTTTGGGTAATCCTTTTGGCATTCTTGGGATTACGTACAGAAATAGCAATCATCAGATAGATTCTGCAGCTGAGGCAAACACTTAGAAGAAAGCAAATTCTTCAGAATACTTTCTACTCTGCTTTTAATGGCTCGGGGTAAAGGCTGGAAGAGATGGCTGTGCCGTTGGGCTCGAATGCCCAGACTGCCTGCATGCCATTCTTCCCCTCAGTTTCCTAAACAGTAAATTGTGGAAGAAGCTGTCTTAATCCTCTTCCTAAGGTGTGCTTTATAGTTGCCTTAGGTAGTTACTATGGCTGGAAGAGAAAAATTCTGACATGCCAGTCCAGTTCCATTCCTGTTGAAATCTGTGTCTGACT
>PPHD01030933.1:0-10193 GCA_002909625.1 Bambusicola thoracicus | reverse complement strand
TTTTTTTTTTTTTTTTTTTTTTTTTGTAACAAAGGACAGCAATAAACTTTATTTTAATACGCCTTGCTCGTGAACTGTCGGCACGTGGCATCTGATCCCAGCTGGGCAGGGGGAAGGAGGGGTCTGCCATGCATGCAGGGCTCCTCTCACAGCCCGCATTTGGTGATGCAGTACTGCCAGAAGCAAGCAGGGAGAGAATGGTGAAGCTGCTCATTAGAGGGGCTGCAGCACTGCTTGGCTGTGGACGAAACACTTAAAGGAAGGGTGATGGCCACACATCCCCTCAGCCTTTCAAGTCATTTCTAGCAGCACGGTTTGAGATCTGGATGCTTTTGTCCACACAGTGGGCACCCTCCGTCCCACACCATGGTCACCCTCCAGCCCAAGACATGATCCATCCCTCTCCACCCCAAGGCATGACTGACCTCCCTAACCCCTGATCCCTTCACCTCAGTCCATGATCCACCCCAAGGCCAACCCTGATTTCTGTGGCCCCTCCACAGGTTGCTGGTGGGTCCCAGAACCCAGTGGGACGTGGGCACACACTCCTCATGTTGAGTTGCTGAGGGTCCTGCTCTGTCTCTCCTGCTCTCAAGAGCATCCTCAGCACCTCTCTCCCTCCATGGCTGGCTCCACACCAGCCCCACCCTCACACCCAGCTGCCCCCAAGCCCTAGCACTCCTCATTGCCATGGGCTTGGTGCTCCTGGTTCTCTCCATTTGGCTCAATCAGAGCCTGCTTCAGGCTCCTGGATGGCTGGGGCCCTGCTAGAGGCTGCTATCAGCCATGAGAACAGCTGCCTCACCAGCTGGGTCATCTGTTGCCGTGGGGTCTGGGTCCAGTGCTGCACAAAGGGGAGGGGAACCCTTGTGGGGGGTCCCCAGTGTGTCCTGCTGGGGGCTGTCCATCCCCAGGGGCAGCACGCTGCATTTCTCATTGCTGAGCTCCACAAAGCCCTTCAGCCTCCATTTGCAGCCCACCCAGGTCCCCCTGGATGCCAGCACCACCCCGTGGGGCCACTCATCCCACCTTGATGTCACCTGCAAGCTGCCTGAGGACACACTCCGTCCCGCCATCCAGGTCACCAACAGAGCTGCAGGACAACATTGGTCCCCTTGTGAGACGTGCTTCCATCGACCAGCCTGCAGCTGGACTCTGTCATCATTGCCCTCCGCACACAGCTCACCCACTGCTCACTTATCAACCCTGATGGGGATGCTACGGGGGGTGGTGAGGAGGCAAACAGCATCTGCAGGCTTCGGGGCAGGTGGGGAGTGTTCCCATTGGCCACCGAGTTTCTCTCTGCCATGAAAGTCAGCTCTGCGCCCTGCCTGGCCGTGCTGGTGCAGCTGCAAAGGGTTAAATGCAGCCTGAGGCATCCAGTTGCTCCTGCCGCAGAGTCCAGCTGGCTGCGGTGCTTTCCAGATCTCTTTCACCCATTGCTCCTCCAGCCCCTGTCTGTGCACAGCCCCAGCAAGCTCCCACCATGCTCTACTGGCTCCAAAGACATTCCCAAGCGCTCAGCTTGGGTATTTTCCCTGTGTCGGACATGTGATGGAGTTGCTAAAGCTCTGGAAGTCCCCCGTGAGTCAGCCAGGCAGTGAGAGGAGAGGAGAGGCCGTTTGTTTCCCAGAAACAACAGCAGTGTGCTGTGATAGGGCTGCGAGCTGCATGGGCAGAGCTTGCCCCATTGCTTTTGGGGGAGGTGGGAGCAGAGCTGCTGCAGCAAGCGGCCAACAGCACAGCCACAGAGACCACTGTATTGTCACCGTTTCTCAGGGGAAGCACTGTGTCACCTTCCCTAAGCCGTGACCCCTGTGAGGGATGCGTTCTCTTTTATGGCCTCTCTGCTACCAGCAGGCTTGCATGGAGCTGGATGTCCTTTCTCCATCCAGGACTCAGTTGTCATAGCTCTGTCCTCAGCGCTGGATGAGGATGCTTGAGAAATGCATGTCTGGATTTCCAGGAGCCCTTCTCTGTCCCAGGGAGTGCTGTGCCATGAGGGGGGGAGGAAGCAGGAGGGGAGGCTGCAGAGGTGAACCCCACTTCTGGTGGGGTTGGGACCAACATTTGGATCCAAGCTCACGGATCCAGGCATCCAGGCCAGGAAGTAATGCAAACGGAGCCACCTGAAGGTGCCTCGAGACACCGGCACTGCTGGCTGCAGCGGGATGTGGATGGGATGGGACGGCCGCCCATCCTGGCCGAGCACCGTCCTCCTGCCAGACCCACCCCGGTCCCGCGTCCCCCCATCAGGTGCAGATCCCAAAGGCGCCCGCACCCCCTCGGCTGGCGCATCCCGGCTGCCGGCACTTGCCACGCGTCCCCAGAGGAGGGCACTGCCAGCCCAGCACGCGTGATGGGAAACGCTCTGTCCTCCACCTCGGGGCCACCTCCCAGCCGAGGACCGCCTCCCCGCTATCTGGGTGCTCCGGCAGCTCCGCTCTCCGAAAGTGAGCGATACGAACACCCTCTCTCCATCCCCCGCCGGGCTGTTTCTTGCACGGAGCCGTTGCCAGCTGCGTTCTCCCCGTCGCTTTGAAGCGGCGCCGTCAGAAGCTCCAACCGCCACCCGAACGCCGCCGCGCCCCGCGATGCCTCACACCTCCCAGCCGCTGCAAAACCAAAACCTCGCAGAGCCGAGCTGCCGAAATGTCACAGCGCTTCGCCTTTTTCCACTCTCACCTTCTCTGTTTCGCACTCTTCTGCTGCTTCACCCCCCAGGGTGGGCGGCGCAGCGGAGCCGCAGAGCGCAAAGGGATGGATGGAGAACCCCCCCCTTGCAGGGGGCAGCGCTCGCCCTGCGGCGCAGAGGCTCCAGGCACAGCAAAGGGCTTTCGGCAATAAATTAGTGTTATTGGAAACGTAATAACAACCGTGCAGTCCCCGCAAATGAAAAAGAAATCTCTACCAAAGAGATGCCTGTCTGTGCATCCGTACGGGTTTGCATCAGCCCGCACGCTATTCACACGCGTATGTACAGCCACAGGGGGATAAATAAAGGTGTGGGGGTTGGGTGGCGGCACTTAATCCTTGCACTCTGCTCCAGGGGCACCCAGCACGGCAAAGGGATGCTCTGGGGGTGCTGCTGCCTCCTGCTCGTGGGCTGTGCCCATGTGCCAGATGGGCAGCGTGCAGGGACAGCCCTGCTGCCGTGTGCTGCTGTCATCCACCCCCAGCTCGGTCCCTGGTAACCTCACAGAGCTGAGCGGTACCCAGGACCCAGCTGTGCCCTCCTGCAGCTCACCAGGGCTGAAGCTGATGGTGTGCAGGGCAGGAGAAAGGCTGCTGCCCATTCCCAGAGCTGTGGAATAAAGCTGGAGGTGTGGAGAGATCCACGTCTCCGACGTCCCATAGTCCTCATCCATCACGCTGCTGGCTGAAGACACCTCTACAGTATCCCCATCGCTTTCCTCCTCCTCATCCTCCTCCAGTGTTGGCACCCAGGAGCTTGGCTGGGAGCTGGCTGCAGCCCTGCCCTCCTGCTGCTCCATCCCAAACCCATTGGGGCAGTAACCACTCCTCTCCTGGAAACACCACTCCCCCAGCAGCAGTGGGGCTGTGGGTGCTGGGTGATCACCGGAGGCCAGCAGCAGTGGGGCTGGTGCATCCTCCTGCAGCTCCAGGGTGGGCACCACAGTGCTGCTGGGCAGCAGAGCCTGGAGGGAAGCAGGCAGCAGAGAGATCAGAACCGGAGTGCTACAAACACGGTGCTGCTGGCTGCTGCTGCTGGGCAGCCCCTTGCACACACTACACAATTGCACACACAAGCAAACATAGTGCAGAAGCCAACCCGTGGCACTGATACGACCAGGGTGGGTTGACCAGCTGGATGCCTCCCTGTAGTGCATGGGGAACTGCTTAGCCTAGCAGGTCAACCTCAGTACTGCAGTATGGGAATGCAGAGGCAGTGGGATGTGGGGAGCCGGGCTGTCCCTGCTGAGCGCCATAGGGGAACAGGGATGCACAGCTGAGAGCACTTTAGGTCAGCTTTGCTGCTGCTCCAAGGGTAAAGCTCACATTCCCTGCTCCAGCAGAACCACGGCACCCCGATAGGGGTGCACCCCTCACAGCAAGGCCAGAGGCAGCAGGGTGTGCAGAGAGCTGCAGACCCCAGGAGCCCTGCATGCATGGTGGTCACTTACCAGCATTGCTGGGAGGTGCATTTCTGAGGGCTTCGGGAAGGCGTACACACAGGTCAGGCAGACAGCAGGAACGCTCAGCAGCGGGAGGGCAGCAACCAGCATGGCCAAGAGCATCCAGGGGAAGCCTGCAGGTACAGTCCCCATCAGCCCCTATAATGGCATCCCACTAGCTGGGTCCAGCCCCAGCCAGAGGGGTCCACGTGGGCTGTGTGATCCACATCCTGCCATGTGCCTTCAGTGACACCGAACTTTCACCTGCAGGACCCGCTGGTGTCACCAGGCACTGCTCAGCCTCCAGGCTCTGCTGTGGCTCTATGCCCACTGCCACTGTGTGGACGCAGTACTGAGTGCTGGGCATCAGGAACCTGAAGGTGCACGATGCTCTCCTGGTGGTCCACCTGCAGGGCACCTGCAAGCAGATGGCCGAGGTCCCAATGCCTGTTACACAATGGCAAAGGGATGCTTTCATCCCATAACCATTCGTTTTTTATGACGCACACAGTCTGGAAGAAGGAAGGGGTCCCCAGACCCATCTTTGGGACGCAAACCACCCCTATCTCCTACCCGCTTGTCCTCATGTGGAACAACTTCATGGGTACCATCAATTCCAAGCCCTCATGCTATCACCCCAACACAACAGGATATGGGCTCCAGAGCACCCCTGTACCCCCCCACACACACCCCCGTACCCCCTACCCCACCACGCACCTCCTGCTGGAACACATCCCCGTGGTACAGGCGCAGGTGGTACCGCAGCTTCCGCAGCACTCTGCTGAGAGGTTTGTAGGATCCATTCCTGCTCTGGTATGGGGTGAGCGGTGCGCTGAGGTTGATGCTGAGGTTATGGCCCTGGAGCTGCCAGGACAAGGTGGGGGGGCCCACAATTGCTGGAGGGAGAGAGAGAAGCACTAAGCCCTTCAAAGCATGAGGTGGGTGTCTTAAAGCACCAGGTGGGTGTCTTCTTTCTCCAGGAGTGGTCATTCTCTGCGAATGATGCCTTTCCCACCTCTCGTAGGACCCCCCCAAGAGCGGCAGGAATGCGGATGAAGGCTCCTTACTGTCTCTGTACGGCAGCAGCTCGCTGGAACTGACCCATGGGGATGGCTCGCCATCCTGCACCGCTCTCACCCTCGCCCAGTAGATCCCATGGATGTCGTTGAAATGCAGCTCACATGCCCAGGATGAGCCGGTGCTGTTCTTCCCACAGGTGTCTGCCCTGATCCAGTGAGAGGTTCTGCCCATGGAGACAATGACAGGAGAGGAAAATCCATCATCCATCTGCTGTGCCTGGCCAGGCGGGGTTGGAGAGCGAGGTGTGGGGCTGGGTAGCACCAAGCATCGCCTATGCAGCAGCAGTGGCTTATTGAGTGCTGGAGAGCCCAGAGAAGGTCCAAGAAGGTGAGCTTCTTGTGGAGAGCTTCTGATAGTTGGGGCATCTGTGGGATGGGGCTGAGGGCTGGGAAGGTTCAGCCCCAAAAGGAGGTGGCTTGGAGCAGAGATCCAATCCACATGGAGAGGAGCAAAGATGTTCTTGGTGACGCCCAGCGGAAGGGCAGCAAGTGTGATTCAAAATGGAGGTGGATTGAACGGATTGAAGAATTTCCAATTGAGCATAAAGGGAAAAAAACTCAGTAAGCCTAAACCCAGAAGAAACTTAAACCCCTTTTTCTTGCTTTTACCAATGGGGACCAACAGAGGGAATGGGGCAACTGACAGCAGAGGGAATAGGGTGCCCAGATGAGTTGTGGGGCCTCCATCCTTGAAGGAGGTCAGAACCCAGAAGGGCACCTCCTAAGTCGAACCAGCCACCGCGCTATTATGGGATGTTTGTTGTGGGGAAGCAATCCTTGGACTCCACCTACCGCTTCCTCCACTCCACCTGGTATGCGGTCCCGTTCGGCGCGCGCGGGTCGGGCTCCCACCGCAGCTGCACGTGGAAGTTCTGAGCCCACAGCCGCACCCCCCGGGGGGGCAGCGGTGTGCCTGGGGGGAGCAGAAGGACGTCAGGCCGTGCGCTCCCCCCGGCAGCGCCCCACCAGCAGCGTGCCCCTTCCCTCCTTGGCCACACTGCGCCCACCCCAAGGCTTTGCCCAACCACCCGCCCTCCCCTCAGGCACGTTTTGGGGCTCACCCCGCAGCAGGGCGCAGCTGGCCAGGGACAGCAGCAGGCGCAGCGCGGGGCTCATCCCGTCCCCATCTGCTCTACATGGCCACGCTGGGTCCCACGGCGTGCCCGAGCGCCTGGGCCACCCGCGACCACCATAGGCAGCCAAAAACCTGAGTGCAGGAAATAAAACCCGACAGCGTTATTTGTTCCCGAAGCTGCAGCGCTGCGCCCTCCCCACGGCAAGCAGCGCCGGCTGCGAGCACAGAGGGTGCACTGCACAGAGGTGGGGACAAAGCCCCACGGGGCTGCGCTGACAAAGGGACACCCGGCTGCCAGGGGAGACGCGCCGCGGCCGCCCGGCTGTGCCCGTCCGGTGCTCGGTGCCGCCGGGCAGTGCCACCCGGCGGAGGTGCGTCCCAGGAAGCGGTGGCGCCGCACCTCAGTGCCGCCCTGCAGTGACCCGTTGGTGAAACCAGGTGCCCCAACCACCCCAAAGCCCCGCACCCCTTCGAGCCGCGCAGCACCCGAAACCGGCGGGATGGCTTCTCCCTAAAACCGCGTTCTTACCCACCGCATGCAACGGCAGCTCCGACCCCCCGCTTCCCCCAGCCCCTTTTGCCACCCCTCGCCGCCGCCCCACCCTACCCACAACCACCCGTCTCCCCCCACACGCACAGCCGGGGGGGCGGGTATGGGTCGAGCCCCAGCCCCTCCAACCCCTCCAACCCCCTCAGCCCACGGTGCTCCCCGCGCAGCCATTCCCCCACCTCCCGGGCCGCCCGCCCGCAGGGACAGCCCACCGCCACCAGTGCGCTCCGCGCCCGCCCCAGCCGTACCCGGATGCGTCCCGTGACGGTGCCGAGGTGATGTGCCTCGGTGTTGGCTTTTTCTTTTCTTTTTTTTTTTTTTTTAATTCCACCCCCGGGTCAGATTTCTTCTCTTTTTCTTCCTCATTCCCCGTCTCACCTCGCTGCCAGCTCAGCAGTGCCCTCTGCTCCCCACACATCGCCTCTGAGCATCGCTGGGCGTGCGGCACGGGGAGAGCAGCGCAGGGGCCGATGTTCGTACAGACCCCTGCAAGGTGAGCAGCCCCGGGTGGGCTCCTCGGGGACAGCGCCGTCACGGGGACACGCAGCCACTGGCCGGACGGACTTTAATGGCATCCTCATTGAGAACATCTCACCCTTATTGCCACCCCAACCCCAGACGCGGCCACCAGCCCAAATGGCCAAGTCTGTCACTCGTGGGGAGGATGACAGTGAGGCAGGGGGTGCCCAGGACGCCGATAGGGCCGGGTGACCCCACAGGGATGGGGCAGGGGATGCTTCAGCCATCCCAGCACGGGGAAAAGAGCGTTCCAAGAGCTCTTCAGTGCTGTCAAAGGCTCACGGGAGCAAACGCTTGGCCCTTCTGCACGTCGCCACTTCCGACATCATCTCCAGCACCCCCTGCTTTGCTTGCAAGGCTGGAAACAGCCCCGCGTGGATCCGGGTACCCCTGGGGCACCCGAAGCAGAGGCAGGGAGAGAAAGAGAAGCTGGAGACGCCAACTTTGCAGCAGCCACGGCTCCGGCCAGCCTCCTCCTCCCCCTCACGTCTTCAAAGCAGCAGGAATCACACAGCTGGGCACTTCCCTTGGGTGTCGGGATGGACGTGGGCAGGACGCAGCATGACGACGCTACAGGATGTCAGCACCTGCCCTCGCCTTTCGCAACGCGGCCACCTCCGTCCCTGCCTCCCAGAGGCTGCTCTAAGCTTTGCCGGGCGGTACCCATCCTCCAAACGCCTCCTCCAGGTAGCGGGCCACGGCCAGCGTCAGCCGGTCGTTGTAGGACGCTGCCACCAGCTGGATGCCCAGCGGCAGGCCCTCACTGCTCAGCCCCAGTGGGCACTGAGTGACGGGCAGCCCCAGGACATTGAAGATGGCTGGAAGAAAAGAGATGGCATCAGAGATTCCCCCCCCCGAGCCGTGCTGCTGGCTTGGGTTGGAAGGTTGGAAGGGAGCTGAAAGCCCAGCCAGCAGCTCAGGCTCCATCCCAGCTGGCCCTGAGCACCTCCAGGGATGGGGAATCCCAACTGTAGGAGCCATCCCCACATCACCCCAAAGCATGAAGCAGCTGCCAGAGCACACTGCATCCCTCTGGACAAGGAAATAAATGCCCACCTCCACACGCCCTTATAGCAGAGGACCCCCCCGCTAAGCCTGTCATTGGGGGCAGAGACCCCCGTGCAGAGCTGCTCACCTGTGTAGGCAAAGTTGAAGGGCATGCAGATGGGGTGGTGATGCTGAGGGGCCACGGTGGGGTGGGGTGGGTAGAGCAGCACACCATCCGACCCCAGCAGCGTCTCCATCTCGGCCTGCAGACTCTTCCCCATGCTCACCAGCTTGGCGTTGATGCTAGGGCTGAGTTTCATCACCCTCTCCGTCAAACCCAGGGCTGCAGGGTGAGGGCAGAACAGGCCTGTAGGTTACACCAGGTGCGAGGCACGCGGCGCAGTGCCCTACACCATTTATACGGGCTCTCAGCCCACCCACGGCTTGAAGGATGGAGCAGAGCACCCTCAGCACTCATTAACCAGCAGCACAGCACAGCTAACGAGGGCTCCCCATTAAATGCAGGGCTCCCCATGCTTACCAATGGCTGGCAGTGTGTGCGAGGACATCCCCACCAGCCACTTCAGCAGCTCCCACAGTGGCCACACCGGCTTCCCGTGGTCCCCCAGCAGCTCCGTGAAGCACTGCGCCTCCTGCAACCACACGCACACCTCCTGCAGCAGCAGCCCTGCATGCATTTCCCTTTGCAGGCATTGCGACTTCTTCCAGCTGCAAAGCAGCAGGCGATGCTCGGGGAGGTGATGCAATGCTGCTAACCCAGCGCTGCTAACTCAGCAGTGCCGGGATGCTACTGCACACAGATCCCACATTGCAGCATGCCCTGAGATGCACAGCAGGGAGTTGACACCCACGTGGCTTTGCAAGGAGGGAGAAACACTGCAATGTCCCTCTGTGTCCCCACGTGTCACCCACCGTCCCGTCGCTGTCCTGCGAGGACATCATGGCTGACCAGATCTGGAAGGAGTACTTCATCTTGTGGATGGACACCCGCTGCACCTGCACCCCCAGATCACTCTCGAGGTGCTCCACCACCTGGTGGGGACAGAGGGAGGGGTGTGCATCTATCAGGACACAACACACAGCTGAAACCCATGGAGATGGGGGAAGGCGGGGGGGGGTCAATGGGCCAGAGAGCACCCTGCAGCTCCTCTGTGTTGCATCAGAAATTGCACCCAATGCTTTGGACACAGTTACAAGTGCTGCTTGCAAGGGTGCCGTGCTCCTGCTGCAGTGCAGAAAGTTGTCCTTGCACTTTTTCCTTCCTACCTTCTTCTGGGCCTGCAGGATCTCTTTTTCCACGGGGTACACAAACATGGAGCCGCCATCGTGGTCCATGCAGAAGAACTTGATTTTCTCCAGCGACACATTTTCGTCCAGCTTCAGCCTGCAAAGGGAACGGGGCACGCTGCCACTCTGTGCTCTGGAGCTGCTCACAGGCATGGAAATGCCCTGCTGCCCATTCCCCATCCACCCGCTCACCCCACCGCTCCCACCATAGCTCTGCAAATGCAGCCCTGCTGCAATTCCTCGTCCCTTGCAATGCACCCTGCAGGGACACCGCGGCTAAGGACAGCGCTGCAGCTCTGTATTGCAACGGGAGAAATGAAATGCTGAGGCAACAGCACGGCAGCAAGCAGCAGGACCTGCCCTGCCTGCACTTTGCTCCTGCTGCTGCATGCATGCATGCACACTGAGCGTTGCTCGGCTGCATGGCGACCAAATGGCGGTTGGAACGGAAAAACATTATGCAACAACAGGAAAAAAAGCAAGCATAAAACAAAAGGATGGCCGGCTCCAAACGGGAAGTGCAGCTGGAAGCACTGCCA
>PPHD01030932.1:0-10193 GCA_002909625.1 Bambusicola thoracicus | reverse complement strand
TGTGAAAAACTTCCTCCTTATATCTAACCTAAATTTCCCCTGTCTCAGTTGAAGACCATTCCCCCTTGTTATATCACTATCCACCCTCGTAAACAGTATAATAATGAAAAATATAGTCAGATAGTGAGGTGTGCCAGCAACATGTTGCTATGATCTTTCTGAAAAAAAAAAAAAAAAAAAAAAAAAAAAGTGGGCAGGGAGGATAAAAAGCGTCTTTTACTTGCAGTAAAAGGAAACCCCATTTGATTTTTTTTTTTAATGAAACCCTTAAAACTAAGATGTTATTCACAGTTGTGATCAGCAAGAAATGATGTGGAATTGAAAAACTCAAGCCTTATAAGAACTATTGAAATCATTATGACTTGACTGTAAGATCTCCCCTTAGTTTCTCATCAAAGTAGTTTCTGTCTTTTTCTTATGATTAGAGTAGGACACTCTAGAAGGAAATACTTTACTGGTGAGGAAAAATAAAAAAAAAGCCAGAGAGACCTGCTCAGTCTGCAGTCTGGATTTTATATGTCTGACTACCTACACAGATCCACAATCTACTTCTGAGCTAACACAAATGAGAAAAAAAATAGGAGCATGAATATGGGTGTGATGAGTTCCATACACATCAAAAAGAATCTATTGCAGAAAAAACTTTCCCTTCTGGTGCTGCCAAAAAGAATACCCATATTATTAAAGCAGAAAGCATATGAACCCATATACCAAGTTCTCCTCAGAGCTGTCTCCTGAGTTTCAAGTGCTACTGTTTGAGAAGGAGCCAGAAACAAAGACAGCCCAAAAATTCTGTTGCAGTATGCAGGACATCAATTCTAAAGCAACTTACAAAGGTTTAATTTAAACTTATTAAGCTTAAAACAAGCCTTGATGGTCTGGAAATAAAAATAAAAAATAAAAAAAAATCAACAGTGCAGTAAACAAAATAATATTTATTCACAATTATTTTTGTGTGCATTGCCTCGGCTGCGTAAATAAACAATTATGAAGTATGTATATGGTTGCTAATACTGATAGTCTCATTCAAAAGCTATTTTTATGCTAATGTAATATATTTCAATAACAGAACTATAATGTTTCATTAAAGAAAAAATGTCTGAAATTAAATTTTACTTCTCACTAACCAAATATCTTTCTTAACATTGCCTCATTTTGGCTTGATGGCAAAATTATTGCTTGGGCCTGCTGTGAGAAAAGTCCTCCTCCTTCAGAGAAGGAGTCCCACCCAAGGCAGCATTACAAAAGCAACTGATGAACAGATGTATGACAGATGTACAGATACACATAAAACTTCTTAGTGTTTTAGAGCTTATTCTCCTTCATATAATACCTAAAGGAGCAAATCCCTTTTGGAGAAGCAAGACTGAATTTAGCTGAAATGAAACCCAAAACCCCCTCATTACTCTGATAGTACACCACTCAAGGAAGTAATAATATATAGCAGATTTCATCTATGTAACTGTGAATTAGTAACCATTTCCTGAAAGAAAATCTACGTGAAAACTTACACTCAAATCCAGAATACAGCACTATCTCTGCTCAGTGCAACAGTTCATGTTCTAACAAGCTCCTTCAATTTCTGCATCTACTTTGATGTTTGAAACTTATCTACTAATGCTGAATACTTGTACAGAAAAATTTTAATACTCTGCCACAGTAGAAAGAAGGCTTCCCATGCCAGCATCTTAATTTTCTCAATAGTTACTGTCACTGTAACCCTTAATTTAGAGCACAGAATTGACATGATGGTAAATTGTGGTGCTCCTCAAAAGCTTCACCTTCCAACCTCAGCTCTGTGATTGTGTCAGAATTTGAAAGAAGAAGAAGAGTTTGTTTCTCAGCAAGTGTGATGTCATGTTGAGCAAGAAGAGACTCATGAAGTGAAGAGATTTGCAGTGCCAGTGTACTAGTTCAGAGCTCGTCACTCACATCTGAAATTCTGGAGCATTATTCTTAGCAATTTCTTAAACTTATCACTTCAAACCTTATTGAAAGCAGCTAATAGATATTGTACGCTGAGCCGGCATAATGTAGAATACCATTTATGTCTGGATTACATTTGCTTTATCTATTAAGAAAGCATCCAGTTTTATTCAGAAAATAAGAACAAAGACATTGTAAAGAGAAAACACTGTGTACAGAACAGCATTAAAAAGGACTTATCTTCTTAACTACAAGGAATTTCTCTTAGAGTACAAGAGCTCTCCATCCTCCAGCATAAGAAATGAAGCAGAAGAGGCAGGAAACCATCATGGCTGAAGAAGGGCCTGCTGGTCAAACTGATGTGAAGGGAATGTACAGGCAGTGAAAGGAGGGACAGGTGGCCTGGAAAGAATACAGGGATGCTGTCCAGATGTGTAGAGATGGGATCGGGAAAGCCAAAGTGCAGATGGAAATGCAGCTGGTGAAGGATGTGTAAAATAATGAGGGATTCTGCAGGTACATTAGTCAGAAGAAAAAGATCAAGGAGAATGTACCTCCTCTAATAAATATGAAGTGAGAACTGGCTACAGCAGGCATGGCAAAGGCTAAGCTACCCAACAAGTTCTTTGCCTCAGACTTCACTGCTAGTCAGGCTTCCCATGTCTCTCGCTTCCCTGAACTTGAAGTTCTGGGGAGAAAAATCCCTCCCAGAGGAAGTTCAAGACTGTCTCATGTGGCTGAATGTGTACAGATCTATTGAGCCAGACAACATGCATCCCAGGGTCCTACAGGATCTGGCTGAGGTGGTTGCCGAGCCGCTCTCCATCATATTTGAAAAGTCACAGCTGTCAGGTGAAGTCCCCAGTGACTGGATAAAGGGAAACATCACTCCCATTTTTAAGAAAGGAAGACCTGGGAACTACAAGTTGTTGAGCCTCAACTCTGTGCCTGGGAAGATCATGGAGCAGATTCTCCTGGAAGATATGTTAAGACTCATGCAAGATGAGGAGGAGATCCAAGATATCCAGCATGGCTTCACCAAGGGCAGATTGTGCCTAACCAATCTGGTGGCCTTCTATGATGGAGTGTTGGCATTGGTAGACAAAGGAAGGGCAACAGATGTCATCTACTTAGATTTCTGCAAGGCCTTTGACATGGACTCACACCACATTCTTATATCTGAGCTGGAGAAAGTATGGTATCATTTGCATATTCTCTGTGGACCTGAAATGTCATTATGGAAATATTTAATTAATTAACATGCCTGGATTCCTCTCAGCTAGAGCAGAGTCTTTAATATATTGCCTATGAGTGACTGGCAAAAGCTGAAGAGGGAACTGGAAGGAGTAGAACAGTGTTTCTTGGGTATTTATTGCAAAAGAATAAGGTGACAAGCAGGGAAAAGAATTACTGAAGTGGAAGAACTCTGGGAGACTGGTATGTCAGCATGGGCAAACTGAGGGTATTGAGATGAGAGAGAGTTAAAAATTAGGTAGGAATCAGGGAATGTAAGGGCCAAGAGGGGTATTGCATTGAGCAGGAGAGGTAGAATGAGTGGGTAAAGCGAAACTTTTAATGGCAAAGTTACAGCATGTGCTGCTGTTAGGTTTAATGCTGTTTTAATACCTCAGTTGTGAATTTTGGAGTAAGCTGAACACTGTCTGTAAAGTAATATTTCCAGATTGCTTTACATTCCTTCCAGCCAGAAGAATTAATTTCTTCTTATCTTTATCATCCACATGTTGAATGGAACTATCTCTGATCAAAGGCATGATTTGGACAAAGAATAGTGCAGTCAGATTTTAAGAACTGAGACAACTAAGTCATCAAATAAACTCAAACGAAAATCTGAACCAACTCAAGTGTTGAAATGTTTGCAGAAATGGAATAATTAAAGAATAAAAACAGATATTGAGAAATTTGTTGCAGAACAGTAATTCTAATATCCAAAAATGCCCCCTTTTCAAAACGGAGTATCCTTCATCTCATGAAGCTTCTTCAATCTGTAACTTTACCTCTTTAGTACATTCAGTTCAGCATTTACAAGTCCAGACCGAAAAAAATCCATCATGCTGCACTGTAAGAAGAGTACCAGTCTCAAAATCACAAGAGGTGTTTTTTTTTGGTTTCTTAAGACTATAGAGTAAAACATTTTGTTAAAATATACTGCATATAAAAGTAAAAACCTATTATCATTCCTGATGTCTCTAGCCCAGTGAAATTCATGTTTTGTAAATGAAATGTTGGCTTTTATTTCTTTATTGACTGGCAAAAGCCAGGTAAAATCCCAGAAGAATTCTTACAGTACCTCTTTTTCTGACATGGGGGCAATTGGCTGTTTCATTCTGGGGAAATAATAAAGATACAACTTGATTCTTTATTACCTTCCTGTAGGGAAGAAATGGTTCAGTCTTCAGAAACCAGCATGGACAATAATTTAGATGATAACTTGAAGACAGCATATTTTAGTGTGAGAGGCCAGATGAAAGAATGAAATTTTGCTTCAGAATATTAAAAACTTAGTGAAAGGTACTGCTGCATATTTTCAAGCATTTAACATTTAGGAACACTTCCTCAGTACTTCTAAAACAAAATTTTACATTGTTTTTCATTACAACTCTTACAGCACTTTACGGGGTGAGGGATGGGAAATATTTCATGTTGTGTATAGGACTGCCCAGAGAGGTTGTGGATGTCCTGTCCCTGGAGGTGTTCAAGGCCAGGTTGGATGGGGTCCTGGGCAGCCTGGTCTAGTATTAAATGAAGAGGTTGGTGGCCCTGCCTGTGGCAGGGGGTTGGAGATTCATGATCCTTGAGGTCCCTTCCAACCCAAGCCATTCTATGATTCTAAGATTGTTATCTGATGGATATATTCATGCGCTTTTCATCCACGTTAGGCCAGAAGGACAATAGATTCCCAGATCTCCTTATTTTATATCTCATTGTCATCTGTCTCTAGGTGCAAAAATTAAACTGCTTGTGTGAGTTCCATCTATAGTCAGTCAAGAGCAATAGGATTTCAAGATGGTGATTCAACCCGTATGTGTTAGATGTATTTCCAAGGAAGGAATTAATTGTGCTTTAGAGATCTTTTTTTCCCATAATCTTTTCTGTGTCCTGTTACAACACAGAGCGGTATTCAAACAAAATACGACATATAAACAATTGGATTAGGTACTTCAGTTGAATCATTACTAAAGCATAATATACTTTGCTGACATGAGACCCATGAAGTTCAACAATGGGAAATGAAAAGTCTTGCAGTGGGGAGGAATACCCTCATGCACCAGAACCAAATAACTGCCAGTTGGAAAGTAGCTCGGCAGAGCAGGACCTGGGGGTTCTGATGTACACAAGCTGACTATGAGCCAGTAACGTGCCCTCATAACAAAAAGGACAACTGTTATACTGAGGTGGTGACATGGGCTTACCAGACTACATCCAGAATAGGTTCACAAAGATCACGATCTGGAGCATGGATTGGTGTATATGTAAAGAAGCAGAGAAGTGAGACTGTAGAATAGAAGGCTCAGGGGAATCTTATCAGTGTGTTTAACAAACACCTGATGGAGGAAAGCAGAGAAGGTGAAGTGAGTCTTTTCTCAGTGGTATCCAGCAAAAAGACAATGTGCGCCAGCTGAAATGTAGGAAAATCCTCTTAAATGTAAGAGTTTTGTTTGTTTGTTTTAACTTGAGGGTGGCCAGACATTGGAACAAGTTGTCAAAAATTGTGCAGAGTGTCCATCCTTGGAGACATTCAGAATGTGGCTGTGTGCAATAAATGCTCTATGGGCAACATGCTCTAGCTGACACTCACCACTTCACCAGGAAGTTTGAATAAGATTATGAGCAGATGTGCCTTCCAACCTCAGCTGTTCTGTGATTGTGTGTGATAAAAATGAGGGTGCTCATTCTCTTCACTGACCCACCAAAACATGAAAAAGCACCAAGTCATAGCAAAAATCAGGAGATATGTATCTCTTTGAGCAGCCTAAACTCTGTACATGATAATCCAGTTGAAATTACAGTCTGTAGACTTAAAGAGAAGTGTTATTAAATTTGTATTTTAAACATTATTGTCAGATCTACTATCCCCCAGAATACTGAAAGGGCAAGATAAGGTCTATCAGTCAAGCTTCATCTGCAAGGGGTTTGACAGCATCTCACTAAATAATGTTATTAGCAGATAGCAAATGCTCCGAAGTTACAAATAACATAGCCTTTGCATGCAGTGAAAGAAACAGCCTGAACTGGAAAATGTCATTAAAAACAAAATGGAAAGTAGCCAAAAAATAATCTAGTCCTTTCTTTTCTTCTGAGAAAGAGTCAAGATCATACTTACTGAAATCTGTTTAATTTGATCTCGAAAATATCCAGGTAAGGGAGTTCAAAAGCACCTGTAAGTAGACTCTTGCATACAGTTTCACTATCCTTGTAGCTGGAAAGCTTTTTACTGATTGTATGGCTAACAGGTATTGGATTGGAAAGATTATGCTGTTACAAAGTAGAAGTGAAGTAAAGACTGTACCTGTATCCTGTGCTCACCAAAAGATTCCCAAAGGGAGGATCTCCAGATAGAGATCCTTCTTCCTGGTGAGTCAGCCCTTAAATGGGGTCTGTGTTCACCTGTGCCCCTGCAGCTGACTCAACGCTCACCTCAGGTGGTCAATCAGAGGTTCAGGCCATGATCCAACAGTTCCCATACACTGATACCTGTCTTTACTTGGTCATCTTCACAGTAATCTTATGTACAAGAAAACTATATACATGATAGATGTAACCACTGAGTGGTCTTCATTTCTCTATCAAAAATAAATAAATAAATATTAGGCAACAACAACATTTTCACCTGTATGTTCACTAGAACTGTGATAAGGTAATCTTCTGGCACTCTGGCATCCAGGGCTTCATGTATGCGTGTTTTGCCAACAGGCACAAGAAGATGAGACAAAGAAGAAATGCTGTCCCATAGCGTTTCCCCAGTGCACTGCCCCATAGCTCAGTCACAAAATGTCCTCCATAGTGCTGCTCAATAGCATCACCACATAGCAATGCCCCATAGTGCTGTCCCATAGTGTCACTCCACAGAACAGGCCAACGGTACCATCTCATAGTACCAGGCCATAGTGCTGCCCCATAGCATCACCACATACTGCTGCCCCATAGCACTGAGCCATGGCATCAACCCATAGCATCACCCTATAGCACTGCCCCACTTAGTTTTGATTTCATGTTTTGCTTTTCAGGGCATTTTTCAGTGCAAAGGCTGAGTGTCCCTTGTGTCCAGATGTAGATCCCAGCAGGGATCCCATGTCTGGGCACAGCTGACTGCTGTTCCTGTTGGTTGCTGTATCGATGTTATCATGCAGCTCACCGGGCTGTACTCTTTGCTGGATGTGGGCAGCGACCCCTTCTCAGCCTCTGTGTCAGTGACTGCACCACGCTGGGGTCCTTCTCATGTCACAGACCTTTGGGTTCCTTCACTGTCACTGCAGTGCTTCACTCTGTCTGTCAGTCTGCATCCATTTGCTGTCACTATGAATGAACAAAGCACATATTTGAGAGCAGATATCATCAGAATTTCCTATAATGGAAATAATGCTGTTCCAATATAGCTGACAAATGTAAATACAAACTTTGCATTCATCTCAGCTGCCAAATATTCTTCTTTGCATTTTATACACTCCCTTAAAGTAATGGAAGGTCACAATGAGGTCTCCCCACAGCCTTCTCTTCTCCAAGCCAAACAATCCCAGTTCCCTCAACCTTACCTCATAGGCGTGCTGCTCCAGCCCTCTGATCATCTTTGAAGTCCTCCTCTGGACCCTCTGCAAGAGCTCCATGTCTTTCTTGCACTGGGAGCCCCAGGCCTGGGCACATTCAGCTTCATGAGGAGGTCTCGGACTTGTTCCACTGTTACAGTGGGACAGAATCCACTCCTCTCACCCTCACGTAGAGCTTCAAGGTCCTGGCAGACACAGGAAGCCTGACCACCAGTGAAGACTGAGGCAAAGCACTCATTGAGCACCTCAGCTTTTTTCATGTCTGAGGAAGCCAGTTCTCCGTCCTCATTTATCAGAGGGGGAACACTCTCCTTGGCCTGTCTCCTCCTGCCTACATACCTGTAGAACCCCTTCTTGTTATCTTTCGTATCCCTCACCAAGCTCAGCTTCATGTGCGCCTTGGCTTTCCTAATCCTATCTCTACAGACACACGGACAACAGCCCTGTATTCCTCCCAAGATACACAACCCTGCTTCCACTTTCTGTACATTTCCCTCTTTTCTCTCAGTTTAAACTGCAGGTCCTTCCACATCCACGACGGTCTCCTGTCTCCCCTGCTCAACTTCTGCTGGGGGATGGAGAGCTGTTGCGCTCTCAGAAGGGTGTCCTTAAAGAGCTGCCAGCATTATGCATTATCATTACATATAACTGTACATTACAAAATACCATACACAAGATCTGAAATCTATCACAGTAGTGAACTTTTCCTAGTTGTGGTAGATTAAGGCTTTACTGCACCTTTTCGTGTAGCTAAAGTGTATCCAAGCTCTACATTTGCCCAAAAATAAAGTTAACTTTTCCTGCACTGTTAAAAATAACAATATTTAATACAGGGAGTCTCTTTATGTCTGTTTATTTTCAGCTCATATAATAGAAGTAATGAATCCCATCTAAAATATGTAAAACTGAAAAAAACAAAGAATGCTGTTTCTGTTTTGGGAATAGAGAGTAGCATCAGAAGCACTGGACTTGAATGTTTTAAAATTTTACAGCAAATTTCTTAACAGGTGGAACCATCTAGTAGATTCTATACATCAGAAGCTTTTTTAACAAATTACAATAATTGTAATTGTTGCAAAGAGCACAAATAGTAGAGTTATTTCTGTGTAACGTTTTTCTCAGACCAGCAATCTCATATTGTCTCTGTCAGCATGAAAACCCTTGATGTGATACTGAATTAATAGCTACCTTTTGACAGCCATCTTCATGTAATATTCAAACCTCTTTTCACCATCATACACATAGTACCGGCCTGGGATCTTGGCTGGAAGAAGATGGAGAAGTTGATTCATGCCTTTGTCATCTCTAGGTTGGGTTACTGCAATTTATTATTTCACCCAAGTCAAGCTAAAATGCCTGCCTCAGCATCTTCAGCTCTGTCAAAACATCAGTTGCTACAAATCTGCCCCAACTCAATACTGTTTATCAACCCACTTATTTAAGTGTTTCCATTTACTTCTGGTAAAATATCACATTTATTTTAAAGGAAGGCTTTCAGCTGGAGGACCATACCAGTGCTGCTAATTTGCAGGCTTATTTAATAGAATGAATTTTGAAAGGGGCTTTCAAGTATGTGGACATAAGCATTCACACATGTAAGTAATGGAGCTGATGCTTGCAAAGCCCTTTTTGACAAAAGAGATTTGCTTCAGAATATTCTGTCCCGTGCATAGGTAAGTGCTGGATCCATCACATGCGTGCAGAGACGACAGTGTTTTTAGAATATATGAACAATATCTTCCATGAGGAAAAGATATAATCAGATCTTTAGGAATTAGGCCTAGATTCTACTGGCTTTCCTACTGGAGATACTAACGTTAAGGTAACAAATTCATGACAGTGTCATGACAGCTCACTTCCTGGGAACAATTTGGGAGTTTGCACCATGGTCTCACATTTTTTTCCCTGTAAAATTAATTAACAGAAATAGCTAAAAAAAGAAGTGAAATATATACTAATCTAAACTGTTTTTCTTCATGAAAACTGTAGACTTCTACTCCTTGTTTGTACATAACCGAATAAAGCACTATCGAAATAGGTTGTTTCTTTTAGACTGATAAAAGGACACCAGTGATGGGGAATTTACCATATTCTTCATTAATCCATTACAAAGCTGATTGCACTCACTGTTACAAATGTATATCTTGCATCTTCCTTTTCAACTCTTTTAACCCCTGAGAGAGCATGTGGGTTTATCTAAAATGCCACAACTTCTGTAAGAGCTTCACATATCAACAACTGCTCCAAGTGCTGACAACACAAAATGTGTGAGCTTTCTCCAACCATCAGATCGGATTCAATAATCTCATTACACAACAGTTATACTTAAATTTATACAATCACAGAATTGCTCAGGTTGGAAAAGACCTTAAAGATCAAGTCCAACCACAACCTAACCATACTACCCTAACAACCCTCCGCTAAATCATGTCCCTGAGCACCACATCCATACGGTTTTTAAACACATGCAGGGATGGTGACTCA
>PPHD01030931.1:0-10193 GCA_002909625.1 Bambusicola thoracicus | reverse complement strand
GTTGTTTTGAGCGCTGGAGCGCAGCGCGTCATGCTCTACTCCTAAAATGGAGGCCTAAAATAGGCACTCGGAGGAAATGATTCATCTGACCTATTTCTCTCATTGGCTCTCGCAGCATTGGGGATGTCCGGCTGGGACGCTGGTGGCACGGCCAAGGCCGGGGACAAATTTTGTCCCTGCCGCCATCACCGGCAGGCAGTGAGCGGAGTTCCAAGCTGCCTTGTTTGGCCTTGTCCTCGGCACACCCCCCCGTGCCCCTGGGGTCACCGCTGCCGTTCTCCAGCTGCCAAATCCCCACGCTAATGCGCCTATGTGTGTCAGCCCGGCTCTTAGCCTAGCCACCCCCCCTCCTCCCGTCTCTTGCTGCCGCTCCTTGAGGCGGTGGGCCCGGCCCCGGTGTGAGGACAGTCCCCAGAGGCTCAAGGGGACAGAGAGGTGTCCCATCTTGAGCACACGGTGTGCGGAAATGATTCACAGGGTGCCCGCCAGCCTTATTCCTCACCCTCTTTTCCTCCTAACGCAGACACCATCGACATTGTGCGTGACCCCATCTCCCCTGGGGAGTATAAACCCGAGGAGGACCCCAAACTCTACCGCTCAGCCAAGACGGGCCGGGGTCCGCTGGGGGATAACTGGCTGGAGGCAGCCAGCAGTGGGCCGCTGATGTGCGCCTACAAGCTGTGCAAGGTGGAGTTCCGCTACTGGGGGATGCAGTCCAAGATCGAGCAGTTCATCCACGACGTTGGTGAGCGTGGGGCGGTGGTGGTGAGCCCGAGCCCTGTGGGGCCGGTGGGTTTTTGGTAGGTGGGAGGCCATGCCTCGCTCACTCCCCCTGCTTCAGGCTTGCGCAAAGTGATGCTGCGTGCCCACCGCCAGGCTTGGTGCTGGCAGGACGAGTGGACTGACCTGACCATGGAGGACATCCGGCAGCTGGAGGAGGAGACGGCGCGGATGCTGGCACAGAAAATGGCCAAGTGTGGTGAGGCCGAGGAGCCCTCCACCGCCGGGCCCAGCCCTGAGGGGCGGCCGGAGCCAGGAGGTGCCAGCGGGCAGGAGGGCGCCGAGGCTCAGGGGACTGCCGACATCTCCCCCGACGACAGCTTTGCCAAGCAGTGGTCCACATCTTCGCGCTCTTCCTACTCTTCTCAGCACGGAGGTGAGAACGGGAGGAACGTGGGACCCCTGGGTCCCGTGGCTGCTGCTGTTCTCTGACAGAGATGCATCGGGACCCTTCTTTCCCGCCCCAAAGGGTGGCTTTGGATGTCCCAAGGCTCAGGGTGCATGAGCAGCACTGTTGGGCAGGAGCAGGGGGTCGCCGCCCTCAGTGCTGACGCCGTGTTCTGGCAGGTGGGGTGTCTCCTCAGAGCCTGTCTGAGTGGCGGATGCAGAACATTGCCCGTGACTCCGAGAACAGCTCCGAGGAGGAGTTCTTTGATGCCCACGGTATGGCGGAGCAGCCCCGCAGCACAGCAATGTGCTGGATTTGCCCTGTTGGGTTTCGGTGGGGCACAGGGGTATGGACTGTGCTTGGCTCACCCACGGCCCCCTCCCTGCCATCACAGAGGATCTGTCTGACAGCGATGAGGTCTTTGCCAAGGAGATGACCAAGTGGAGCTCCAATGACTTCTTGGACACGCTGGAGCGGCCAGCAGAGCTGGATGACAATCTGGGTGAGCAGGATGTGTGCCGCCTACCCGAACCCAGCGTGGGCATCCCAGGATAGGGCTGACCCCTGCGTGGACACCCCAGCTTGCTCACTGTTGATGCGTGCTTGCAGGAGAGGGTCCCAGCGCCTCCAGGACAGATGGCAAAGAACAGCCAGCATCCAGCTTCTCCGAGGTGTGTGAGCTGCTCACCCCACCCCTTGTAGCCCCCAGCCAGGTCCCTGGTATGGGTGCAGACAGGAGTGCTCTCCTCCTGCAGGGCGGCTCGGCCGAGAGCACGGTGCAGGCGTGCCGGATCCACGTCCTCTTCCTCATCCTCCATAGTGGCAACATCCTGGACCAGGGAGGGGGAGAACTGGGCTCCAAGCAGGCAGATGTGCAGACGTTGGCTGCCACCTTCGATGCTGTCACCCGTGTCCACTTCCCCGAGGCACTGGGACATGTGGCGTTGCGCCTGGTGCCCTGCCCACCCATCTGTGCCGCTGCCTATGCATTGGTCTCCAAGTGAGGATGGAGAGAGAGGGCTGTCCCCGTGCAAGCCACCCCCAGGAGGGAGGTGGTGGGCTCAGAGAGGGGTTTCCCAGAGAAGTGAGCATCACGGGATGGATTGGGGACATGGGGGCAGCCCCGCTGACCCATCCTCATGTCTCCCCCAGGCTCAGCCCTTACAGCCACGACCGGGACAGCCTGTCCAGCAGTCAGGACCACATCCCACTGGCGGCCCTCCCGCTGCTGGCCACCTCCTCGGGGAGCTACCAGCATGCTGTGGGCAACGTCATCACCCGTGCCAACCAGGCCTATGCTGCCTTCCTGCACTCTGCTGAGGGCACCGGCTTCTGTGGCCAGGTGAGAGGAGTAGGGGGCCCGGGGGAGGCTTTGCCCTGGATTCTGGATGGGGCTCGGCTCCCACTGGGATGATTTTTGTGCCGTCTGCAGGTAGTGCTGCTCGGAGACTGTGTGGGAGGCATCCTGGGCTTTGATGCGCTGTGCCAAAGCCGGGCAGGTGCTGGGGGCAGCCGGAGCAGCAGCCGCCGTGGCAGCCTGGTGGGTGCCTCTTTTTTAGAGCTACCAACCAGCTTGGCAGCATCTGCTCGCTGATTCTTCTTGTCCACCCGCAGAGCACAGAGCCCATCTCCCCTGAACTGTGTGGCACCCGGGACCCACTGGCCGAGGGGGCGGACACAGCAGTGGGGTTGAGCCAGGCCAGCCCCGAGCCAGGGGACAGCCAGCATCCAGGTTCCTCGTGCAGGTGAGAGCAAGGGGCCTGTGGGAGGGCTGGCGCCCTCCATACAAACTTTGTGCTTTATTCAAACAATGAATTCCCCGTCTGTGCCTGGAGGAAGCATTGCACAGGTGCAGCAGTGCCGTGCTGGGGCTCCCCGGCTCCCAGCAGCTCCTCTGGGCTAAATGAGCCCACTGGCTCTGCTGTTGCAGCCCGCAGCCTGGCGATGCCCCACTGGAGGCAGAGGCACCACGGAACAGTGCTGCAGCACAGGATGGGGCGGAGAGCACCAGCACCCGCCTTGACTTTAAGGTATCCGGCTTCTTCCTCTTCGGCTCCCCGCTGGGGCTGGTGCTCGCGCTGCGCAAGACCGTCATGCCTGCTCTGGATGGTGAGGAGCCTCACTGGCTGCAGTGCAAGCCCCCACGCCTCCCTGCGGGGCTCAAGCCCTTGTCCTGAGTCATGCTCCCTCCTGCTTGAGCCCCCCTGGACCTCCCCAAACGGCTCTGCTTGGGTTTTTCGCACCGTGGCTGTACGCAGTTCAGTGTCGGTGCATGCCTTGAGCGTCCCCTCTGTGCCACTGGTCTCCTGGCTTTGCCTCTTCATCTTTTCCTCCTGCCTGGGTCCTGCTTTCAACTCCCTGCGCCCTCAGCCCTCCTGACTGCCCGTCACCCTGCCCTGACCCCTTTCTCTGCCCCAGTGGCCCAGCTGCGTCCTGCCTGTGAGCAGATCTACAACCTCTTCCATGCTGCCGACCCCTGCGCCTCCCGCCTGGAGCCCCTCCTGGCCAAAGCCTTCCATGCTGTGCCACCGCTCAGCGTGCCCCGCTACCAGAAGTACCCACTGGGTGACGGCACCTCCTCTCTGCTGGGTGAGTGGCCCTGGGGGCTGGCATCCCCGTAGCGGGGGGCTGCGGGTGGCCTGACTCAGTGCTGTCTGCAGCGGAGGCCCTGCAGATGCACTCTGCCCTCTTCCTGCCTGAGGTGGACCTGGCTGCTCCCCCCACTCCCACCGGCAGCTTTGGGGGAGGCTTCTGGAGGGGAAGTGAGCCAGGAGACCCCCCTACGCCTGCCAGCACCAGCGAAGTCGTCAAGAGTGAGTGCCATTGCCATCATCCGTAGGCACAGGGGACTAGTGCGGTTTGAGCCCCTGAAACGGGGCCAGGCTGTGGGGTAAGGCTCAGGGATGGACTAATGGGAGCTCTCCGCGCAGTCCTGGAGCGCTGGTGGGGCCTGAAGCGCATCGACTACTCGCTGTACTGCCCTGACGCGCTGACTGCCTTCCCCACCATCACCCTGCCTCACCTCTTCCACGCCAGCTACTGGGAGTCCTCCGACGTGGTGGCCTTCATCCTGCGCCAGGTAGGGCACGCGTGGCAGGGCGGGCAGCGCGCTCAGCCAGCGTGGGCTGAGCCGTGCAGCGTCCCCTGGCCAGGTGATGGAGAAGGAGGGCCCGCAGCCGGCTGAGAGTGAGGAGAGCTCCATCTACAGCCCCGCGTTCCCCCGGGAGAAGTGGCAGCGCAAGCGCACCCAAGTGAAGATCCGGGTATGGGCACTCTGGGGTTGCATCGGGCTCAAGGTGTCCCCAGGCGCTGTGGGGCGATGCAGCCAGGAGGGTTTGCTCCCATCCTGGCGGACTCCACGTGCCGCTTCCGGGGGCTCTTCTGGTTGCCACGTGCTGCTGAGCCGTGTGTGTCCCTGCAGAACGTCACAGCCAACCACCGGGCCAGCGACGTCATCGTTTGTGAGGGCAAAGCTCAGGTCCTCAGCGGGCGCTTCATGTATGGTCCCCTGGACGTGGTGACGCTGACGGGAGAGAAGGTACCGCGGGGACGTCCCCGGGGCCCTGGTGAATGGCAGGGACACCTAGAAGGGGACAGTGCTGGTGTTTAACTGCACCTAAATGGAAGGGCTGTAGGGACCAGGACCCCATAGGACCTCGTGGGATGGTGGGAGAGGATAGTGATGGCTTGCAGACTGGTCTTTTTGCCCTTACTCAGGTGGACATCTACATCATGACGCAGCCGCTGTCAGGGAAGTGGCTGTACTATGGCACGGAGGTGACGAGTGGCAGTGGACGCCTGACCTTCACCATCCCTCAGGACAAGGCACTGGCCATCGGCATCTACCCTGTGCGCATGGTGGTCAGGTGAGATGTTGGCCGCGTGCTTCTGGTGGGGTCACCTCAGCCACCTCCCCACCAGTGGGCTGAGGGAGATGACAGAGCCGGTGCTGAGCCTCGCTGCTGTCCCATCCCAGGGGGGACCACAGCTACGCGGAGGCGTACCTGACAGTGGTGGCCCGGGGCACTGAGTCAGTGGTGTTCAGCATCGATGGTTCCTTCACTGCCAGCGTCTCCATCATGGGCAGTGATCCCAAAGTGCGGGCGGGAGCTGTCGATGTCGTACGGTAAGGGCTCTTCTTATAAGGACAACCAGTTTTGTGTGGTGACGACCCCATGAGAGCACCAGGGTGTCCTGCTGTCTCACCTGTGTCCAGCTTGCTCTGCAGACCGAAGTTTTGGAACCTGCTCAGTTAGCTGGGAGGTGCTTGGTGGCCGCCATCCCACTTTGCAGGTGGGCCCCTGGTGACAGTATGTATCATGTGTGCCCCGGTGTACCAGGCACTGGCAGGACTCGGGCTACATGATCATCTACGTGACGGGGCGCCCCGACATGCAGAAGCACCGCGTGGTGGCCTGGCTCTCCCAGCACAACTTCCCCCACGGTGCCGTCTCCTTCTGCGATGGGCTCACCCACGACCCCCTCCGCCAGAAAGCAGCCTTCCTGCAGAGCCTGCGTGCTGAGGTGGGGCTGGGACGCTCACCCCAGGGTGGTGGGGAGGCTCTGTCCCCACTCTCACGCTCCTCTCCTTGTGCAGGCAGAGATAACCATCGTCGCCGGCTACGGCTCCACCAAGGACGTCTCCGTCTACAGCTCCCTGGGGCTGGCACCGGCACACATCTACATCGTGGGCCGTGCTGTCAAGAAGTTCCACAACCAGTGCCAGGTGGGGCCGGGGCTGGGGCTGTTGGAGGGGTGCCGATGCCCTCACCGGGGTCTCACGCTGTCCCTGCGTCCCACAGTTCCTGTCTGAGGGCTACGTGGCCCACCTGGCCCAGCTGGAGGCTGCTGCCCTGGCGCACTCCCCCAAAGGACCCCCTCGGCCTGTGCTGGGCAAAGGCACTTACGGCTGCCCGGCGCCCGTCGATTTCCTCCGCAAGCAGAGTCAGCTCCTGCGCTCGCGGGGCTCCAGCCAGGCAGAGCGGGACGGGGGCCCCCTGCCTGCCCGTGCCAAGCCCCGCAGTGTCAGCCTCAAGCTGGAGGGTGAGGAGTGAGCCCCTGCCATTGTGCCCCCTCCCGGACACAGCCTTCGTTTCCCAACGCAGAGCTGGAGCTGAGAAGTGAGGAAGGCGCTGCACTCTGAAACTGCGGGGCGCAGCCACACTGCTCTGAGCCTCTCCGGGGGCTGGAATGACCCCCTCTGGGCTGAGCCCCCCTGGGTCCTGCCTGCTGCCCCCCAGCTCTGCCTCTACCCTGCTGCCCAAGCAGCACCCAGCCAACTCTGGGGTCCGGGGTGCTGCCCCCAGGCTCCGATTCACCTTTCTCTGCCCCAGGTGTGAGTGGTGGTGGGGCAGGCACAGAGCCCCCTCCCTGCACCCTTGTATTTATTTCTGTTCAGTGTTGTGGGGACGAGGGAAGGGCTGAGATTAAAGAAAAAAAAAAAAAAAACAACAACAAAAGAAATGGTTCCTCTGTTCTGTTTGTTCCATGGTGAAATAAAGCGATGTAAAGCAGAGCTGCTGGGGCTGCCTGTCTGCTCTGTACCCCCACAGCCTCAGGGTGACGCCGGCCCAGGGCCCCACGGGCGTCACGGAGGGTGGTGGCACCCAACTGCTCTTGTTTGCCCTTCGCTTTTAGCTGGTTATCTCTAACAGCACTTTTTCTACAGGACCAGATATCTTTCTTTGACGAGTTTTACTTGTGTTTATCTCGGTATAGCATGATCGTGGCTTTATATACGCAGTGGTAACAAGCAGTTCAGATAAGAAGTTTACGGCTCTGCTGCGACGCAGTACAGAGGAAACGCAGCTGCAAGCTGGCGGCGGCGGCCTTGCCAAGTGGCAATGCAGGATGTGGCACGGAAGGGAAGGAGACAGAGCACGGCCTCGGCAGCGGAGCCCTTGCAGCCATCAGTGGGCTCAGCTTGACCCACACAGCACAGCTCGGCCCAACGGCAGGGATAAAAACCAAACAAGGAGTAAAAAGCAGCGTGGAAGAGCGTTGGCCTGGGCTCCTTTCCTCCACCGGATTCCCACTGTGCTGCCAGGTGCAATGTGGGGCTCAGTGCGGAGATGCAGGCTCCTATCGCCGTCCAACGGTCCAGCACTTCACCCCGCGCCGAAATCCCACGCGCCTTCCGCTGACTCCCCGTAAACGTTGTATTAAACATTAATAAACGCGGATAACCATTCCACATGTGGAATATCTAACAGAACCTGGCCCGGAGAGCGCGGCGGGCTCTACTGGGAGAAGATGCCCTTGAAGCGGATCTTGTCCTCTGCGTCCTTCTGGCGCAGGCGCGCCTCCAGGCTGCGCAGCTCCTTGCTGACCACGGGGCGCAGCGAGGGGTCCAGGGCCAGCACCTTGGCGAAGTCAGCCTGCGCCTCGGCCACGTTCCACACGGCCGCGTGAGCCTTGCCCCGCTTGAAGTAGGCTTTGACGTTGTCTGCGGGGAAGGAAAGGTCAGCCGGGGAGCACGCGGGCCTCCCTGGTGCACCGCGTGCAGCCGGCACGGCTCCTTACCCTCGTACTTGTTGAGGATGGAGGAGCAGTGGTCCAGCACCTCGTAGTACTCCTCGCTCTGCAGCTTGCACTGGCAGTAGTTCAACAGCAGCGGGGTGATCTTCTGGTCCAGCTCGATCCAGTCCGGAGAGCCGGGCTGCTCCTGCGGGACGGGAGGGCGGAGTGAGCCCCGGTGCTGACAGGAGGACGGCGGAACCCCGAGGGACGGGGGAGCCCACCTTCATCTGCAGGTTCTTGAGGCAGGCGATGGCGTCGTAGTACTTGGTGGCCGCCTCCCGCACCTTGCCCTGCCGGTACAGCTCGTTGCCCTCCTGGTGGATCAGGGGCACGGCCTGCAGCTTCTCCTCGTCCGTCATGGCCCAGGGGTCCTGCTGGTAGGAGCCGGGCTCCTCCACCTGCACGCACGTGGTCAAAGGCCGCCGTGGGACGCGGCCCGTCGGCGCCGCCACCCCGGGGCCCCGCTCACCTTCAGCACCTCCATGTCGAAGATGAGGGGCTGGGGGTTCTTCTGCAGCTCGTCCAGGTCGGGGTAGCCCAGCGAGTAGTGCTCGTGCAGCTGGGCGATGCTGCAGCAGTGCCGCTGCCCCTCCAGAGGGTCCTTCCCGGCCGCGATGTTGCGCAGGCTCTTGGCCACCAGGGGGTACAGCACCACGTGCTGCGGGCGAGGGGGGGCTCAGGGGGCAGGCGTGGGGCCGAGAGGAGGCCCGGGTGCAGGCCACGCCCCCAGCATCAAGCCACGCCCCGCGATAAAACCCCGCTCCTGGGGGCGAACCGCATCCCGGGCAGCCCCAAACCGCGCCGCTCAGCACCGAGCGATGCCCCCCGTCAACAAACCACGCCGCTCCGCGAAGCCACGCGGCCGAGCAAACCACGCCCACCACAGCAAGCCACGCCCACACACAACCAAGCCACGCCTCCATCCGGACGAGACCACGCCCCCTCCGGGCAGAACCGCACCCCCCGCTAAGCCCCGCCCCTTCCGGCCGCACCTTGGGCTCGCAGCGGAAGCGGGCGCGCTCGCCGGGCCGCATGGTGCGCAGTATCGCCTCCCACACGGGCAGCTTGAACTTCTTGCCGGCGATCAGCTCCATGGGCTTGCCCCGCGCCCGGCTGTCATCCAGCACCGTCTCCTCCGGTCCGCACCGCAGCGTCCGGTAGTGGAAGGTGGCCTGAGTGTAGGCCGCGCGTCACCATGGCGACCGGCTCCGCTCCGGCGCATGCGCGTCGCCCCCGTTTCCCCCCCCCCTCTCCCGTCCCCCTCCCGCCCCGCGGCCCGGCGCTGACCTTGGTGCCGTCGCGGAAGTCGGGCAGCGGCCCGGTGCCCTCCCGCAGCACCTCTTTGTGCACGCCGTCCGCCCGCAGCTGCTCCGCCATCGTCCGTCGCCTCCGCCGCCCTTCGGCCGCTTCCGGAGAACGGAGGCTGCGCCACAGCGCCCCCTGGCGGCGGGAGGTGCGCGCGGCTCCTCCCAGCGGCGGCGTCCGGCCCCGCGT
The DNA here is from genome assembly GCA_002909625.1 of Bambusicola thoracicus. Taxonomy (NCBI): domain Eukaryota; kingdom Metazoa; phylum Chordata; class Aves; order Galliformes; family Phasianidae; genus Bambusicola; species Bambusicola thoracicus. The sequence continues at coordinate 1,012 of PPHD01030931.1, read as the reverse complement.
CGTGCCGCGCGTTTCCCGCTGCCGACGTAACCGATGGCGGCACACGGCCTCCCCCGGCGGGGTGGTGCTGCAGGTGGGGCCCCACGAGGGCAGAGCAGAGCCGGGCGGTCACCTCTCCGCCCGCCGCCCCCCCTGCGTTGATGCGGCACGGAACGCGGTCGGCCTTAAGGACTGCAAGCGCATACTGCTGCGTTTCATCCGAACCATCCAGAAGCGGAGCTCAGCATCATATTTGGGCACAGCGCAGGTTATTGGCGGCTGGCGGCAGATAACCCCGCTGATAACGGCTGCGCGGGGCCTCCACTGCACCCATTGGGAGAGGCGCCGCAGGGATGCCGTGTGCGGACTATGATGATGGCACAGCTGTGCCCGAGGAGACCCTCGGGGAGATGGGGTACGATGACGTTGACGTCAGCGCCCCGGGGAGGGACACTGCTGTGAGGAGGCTCTGGTTGGGGACACGGCTGTGCCCCCTCGGAGAGGCAGTCCTGGTGTGGGGCGTCACCCGGCCCTGAAGAACAGCAGAGGAATGGCTCCACAGCCACTCCTTCTGCTGCCCCCACACATCTCGTTCGTGTGTGTATGAAGCAGTAAAATACTCCTTCAGTGTGAACGTCCCTTTTTTATTCCAGCCCTCAAACAGCTTGGAAACTTGCTGGCCTTCCTTTGGCACCGGGGGGAACGTTACCAGCGGGAAGAGCAGGGCACAGCCCAGCTAGCACGGGCTCCTGCTGTGGGGAGGGGCTGCCCGAGAGGAGGAGAGCCCCTTTCGCCCCCTACCAGCTGCCCCCCTGCCTGCCCAGACGCTGCGCTGGAAGGTCAGCCGTGCCATGGCACCCGTCTCTGGGGCCTCGTGTTCCAGTAGGTCTGAGATCTTCAAGCTGGGCTTTAGCGCCCTCAGGGCAGCCAGCTCCTGCAGCGCGTCCTCGCTCAGTGTAGAAGTGCTCAGCCTTCAGGGAATGCAGAGAAACAGCCTCAGCACCAGCAGGACCCGCCTGCTCCCCGGCTCCAC
>PPHD01030930.1:0-10193 GCA_002909625.1 Bambusicola thoracicus | reverse complement strand
CACACACACACACACACACACCTCCCTGTTTGGTACCCAATATCATTATGCAGCCTCAGATATCAGCCTGTTTCTTGCCATGAAGGGTGGACCGACCCCTTCTGGTACCTCTGAGACATCTATGCTGCTCCTCAGGAGTCTCTTTGAGTCCACAGGATCACCGACAGGAGCAAAATGTCATCAAGCTGTTCCAGTGTCACTATAAGATCAGTGTGACACCTGAGGGTGGATTGCATGGGACTGATGGAATGTGAGCCCAACTTTCCCTGGTCCAACCAACCATGTGCCTCCAGGAAAACCATCGAGTACTGCCCCACAAAGCAGCGTGAACTTCAGCTATGAATCAATCACTTCCTATTTAGTCAGTCTACACTACAGAGGGCAAATGGTACAAAGCATTGCGGTGTACTGGATCGCCATAATGGTAAGGGCTTACCTTCAACCTGCTCAGTCATTGGTTCACGCTGTGAAAGGGTGGAGTGTATGGAAGTGGTAAGTCAGGGCCTGAAGCAGTGATGGAGCAGCTGGTGGGAAGGCAGGGCCAGCCCAGGGAAGCTCAGGTGCATGCAATGAACCTGACTGATTGAAGGGGTGGAGCCAGGATTCCCCCCCTTCCCAGCCCTCATTTAAGGGTTGGCAGTGGAGGCTGCAGTATCTCATCTGGAGATCCCCACATACCTGTGGCCTTCTGAAGGTAAGCAGCTTTTTTCCTTTTATTTCTGTACAGCTTCTGCATTTGAGCATATTCTCACTTGTGCAGCCGAGGATGTTGTTATTCTGCTGTCATTGCTGTGCTTTCTATCACATGACAGCATTATGGGTTGCTTTGCCCAGGGGTAGTGAGACCAGCATACTGCATTAGTCCAGAGCGTACGTGGCAGGATGTTCTAAGGGGCTTCACTTGATCTTTGTGTTGGATTTTTGATGTATGGCTGATGCTGAACAACCTGGCAGCATTTGGCCCTGGGCATGGAGCTGCTGCTACACCACAGGCACTGTGATTGGGCTGCACCCATCCTAACAGATTAAAAGCATCCGAATGCTTACAAGTAGCCACGAGTGAACACTTCAGGTACTCTATGTGCATTCCCTTTTCAGATTGACAGTACTGGTGAATTTAGTCAGAGGCATTCTGAAAAGGGAAAGCGCACTCTTATTATTAAAAGAATGACAGCAAACAGCCTGTGGCTACTGAGGAACAACTGTCCATGCCACAGAGCAATCAACCTGCTTACCCTCCCAGGAAATTCCTGGTCATTCTTCTGTTAACTGTTTTTAGCTTTAATCTTATGACACCTATTGACAGTGAAAGCAATTAACAGGCAGAGGCTAACATCCTGCATGCCTTTAAAAATAGCAGAGCATGGAGAAAGGACTTAGTCAAGCACATGATGTGAACATGACAGCCTTGGCCTCCCAAGAAATGGTGTGGCTAAAAAAGGAGCTGTGTAGGTGACTCAGAGGCTGTGGGAGAGGAAGGGTCCTGGGTGCAATTTAAGCAGAAGGTGTAAGAGAAAAGCATTGCTGGAGAGCTCAGCACCTTCTGCTTATGCTGCTCCTTCTGCTCTCCTGACACATCCATTTCAATAAGGAGTGGCACAAGGAATGCTATTACACCCGTGTGATTTACATGGGTCAGATATCAGCATTGTAGGAGCTCTGTTCCTAGCCATGAGAGCTGTGCAGGAAACCATGAATGCATTTGATATCTACAGCAGCCAAGCAGTGCTCCCCAGTATCAGAGATGTGCTGCAGGTGGGGCACCAGAGCTTCTAGCACTGCTTGGTTTAGACTCAGTGCACTTGCTGCAAATTCTGGACCCTGGAGGCATGGAAATGGAGGAGCAAATACTTTTAAGACGTTTTTAAAGCTGTTTGCTTCCAGAGGAAGCTGCTGCTCTCTGTTACTGCAGAAAGCATTAGTAGAAAGAGCACCATTGTTACCCCTGGGAGCTCAGGGGGAGGGGTGGGGACTGGGACACAAAAGGCTGACTGATAGAACAAACACTGGTTTGCAGGCAACTATATTTGGAGTTCAGCTTGTCTGGGTTTATGCTTATAGGTGTACCACTGCGTAAGAGGAAGGTTCTGTTTTAGGATAGTGTACTTGAACAAAGCCCATATGAGTGAGAAAGTTAATCTAGAGCAGCAAAGCTGAAGTAGTGAGGCCCCAACATGGATCAGAATTCACATGAAAATGGTGTCAGGGCAGCAAAAGATTTCAAATGGAATCATCTGGATTGTATTCCTACTGCTCCTAGTTTTAAGAGCTGAGAAAGCAAAAGGTTTCAGAGAGAAACCTCCAGGAAGAGGGCAGCACATCCCAGTCCAGAGCTGCTGGGCAAGGACTGGTGATGGTCTCAGCCACTCTATGCCTACACAAATACAAGAACACAGGGGTTCCAAATTGCACAAAACGTTTATTGTTAGCTGAGTACATTCAGTATCATATTGAGTAGAATACAGTAATTCAAAATATTTTTGGCGAATTGAAATTTTTAAAAACCATTTCAAACACTCCAAAAAGCAATGCCGTGAAAAATCAACTTTAAATTAAAACGAACATATTCCAGCCATAGTTTCACTTCTGACTACAGGAGACCTTTATGTGTGTTTTAGTGGTTTTAACCGTACTGCATTTAAACGGAAGATATGAAATCACCAAGTGGAAAAATACTAAAATAGACACGATGTTAAAAAACGGAGGCATCCAAATGTGTGAGACTGCTGTTCTATGGGTCAGCCGCCCTGCTGCTCTGCTCAGAGCCATGGGGCAGTCGGTCAGCCTGCTGCAGTGCTGCTCCACTCACCTGCTAACACTGTACAACTCCTCAGTGCCTTGAAGCTGAAGTCTGTCCCTTTTGTAAATTCTGTTTACAAAAGTATCTGACCTAAAATCTGCAGCCCTCCTGGCAAATCTAGGTGCAGTATTATGTGGTACCTTGAAAAATGCCCCTTCCTTGCTACTCGTCGTTGGAAGATAGATAGGCAATATTCAGAATGAAATCTGAAAAAGGCAACACGTTTTGGTTTTGTTTTCAAATACTGACATGAAAAACTGAGTAAATTAGAAAAAGGATAGAGTCAATCTTAATATAAGACATTCATTATATAGTGGGACAGAGAACAATTACCAGCTAAATGGTATTACAGTGACTCTTCTACATCTGGTCATCTAATGCACATTCTACAATCATGACTTGCTAGCACGTTTCATTTTCCTGTACAGAAAGACAGCAATACAAATGAAGACCAGTTTTACTCTGTGTTTTAAGTCCCAGAATGACAAGTGACGCTGTATCAAGTCCTTTCACCTTTCCTCCCTAGAAGGCTGTGCTGGGGAGAACCAACAGCCGTGGACTCCCTGTGCTCGGTCACTGCTGCTGTCTGCTGCTCTGACCTGGATTTCCTCACATAGCAGCCGAAGCCCCAGGGAAAGCTGCTGGGAACTGGTTGTGTCAGCCAATTTAGAATCCCTTTGAAAAACTGAAGCCTTAATATTACAGCACCAATATACATACTCTGGAGAAATTACCAACTTAGTTTTGCATCGAGGCATATTAGTTGGCTGCCCTCATTAACGCTGCCGCGGTCCGATAAGTCGCCTTCCTCCAACTGCTGCCCTATTTATTGCACAGCACCGAGGCAGACTGGCAATCCTGAAGAACCACTTAATGCCAATTTCTTCCAACACACTTCATTTCCATCACAGATAATGCCAAATTAAGGTGCTGTTTAAGTGGTATTATAGATGAGCGTAACATTATCACATTAAAACTCAGCGGAAGAGCATTTATATGTTAGTTTGCAAAAGTGGTTATAATTACACCTACGCTACAACCCTTGGAAGAGGTACAGTATGTGGAATGTAACCATTTCTTGCAAGATTCTGCAATATGAGTAACTGCATAGATGACAGCTGTTTGTTTTCAGTTCAACAAATGTACTTGGAAAGTTTACAAAACCCCGGAAAGTTCCTATAAAAGTCACATCATATCAAGATGACAGGTGGTAAAAGTACGTCGTTCACCTGTGATTTGTGTTCAGTAAATGCTAGTGGAAAGGTGACGGGAACCGATTTCAGATCGGGAGTTCTATTTTCACTATTGCACTGACTTCATTGGAATCATTAATTTAGAAAAGTTCACGTCGTTAAAAAAACCGCAAAGTTAAACTAGAATACAAAATTTCTTTGTAAACATCAGGTAGCCAGTTCTGCTAACGTGGAATGGACTCTGAGTACTGCAGCACAGCACCTCTGTTATTACAGCACTTGCCATCTGGAGGGCAATTCCAGGACACACACACACACATCAGTTCACAGTAATTGTGTTCAGAGAACTACCAAAGTCAGTGCAGTTTTTCTGTGCGATTTCCCCGAATTCCTTAAGTCAAATAATACTGTTACAGAGGCCAAGTGCAGCTCTCCCCCCACCCCGATACATACACGTATATCATAAGTGACGAATGATGTCTGCAGGACTTCTGTAAAGGTACTTCCAAATGGCGTAGTAATGCACCGCAGCCGCTGTGGCCACGAACACGTGCCAGATGGCATGGGCAAAAGGAATGACTCCATCGCTCTTGAAGAACACCACACCAAGACAGTAGATCAGGCCTCCCCAGGCAACCTCCTCGAGTCCTTCAGTATTGCTCTGACAATTAACAAGGACATATTAGGGGGATGGGGCACAAAGGAGGCAAAGAACATTTTCCACACAGTGTAGGTGTCTGCATGAAGTCTGGAACCCAAGCTCTACTATCTCAACTCTGCAGCCCAGATTCAGCAAAGGAAGGCAGCACTTCACTGAATGGAAGCTATAAATCCAGTATATAGTTGGCTACATTTGGTTCTTCTGCAGAGAAGATTTATAATTATGGTAGACTAAAATTAAGATTTTTTTCAGAAGAAACAGAGCTGCACCAGAACTTAGACCAGTCATAAAAGGAAAGTCTGTATTTGTCATGTCAGTAGTTGCATTCCTTACCATGGATGTCACTACCAGAGCAGGAGAAAATCCCATGGCCAAATAGAAGAAGAGTTCAACAATCTTATACCTAAAATGGAACAAAAGTGAATTGTTTCAGGTGATGTACAGGTCAACACTGAAGAAAATGCATTCAATCTTATGTTAGCATGAGGCCATTAAACTTTTCAAAAAGCTTTCTGCATATTTTATTCTAAAAATAAGGCCAATATTTATCTCTGCATGCAAGAGTTGCAGGCAATACTTTATTCACTAAATACTGCCTAGATGCATTAATTTGCATTAAATGGTAGTGAGAATAAAACATTCAGTAAACTTATATTCTTATTTGAGAAGAAACTCAGTAGTTCTTCATCAAAACAAAGAACATTTGGTCTTGTCCACAGGAAAGTAATGAAATCAGGCTCCAGAACTTAGAGCTGAAACTGATGAAGACGCATTTCAAGCAAGAAATTCTCCTCCTCCTACATACACAGTAATCTGTCACAGTATAATCCGTACATCATTTGATCTTTCTTACCTCACACCCATTCTCACTCCTGCTTTCTTACAACAAAGTTAAGTCTTCAATCTGGATACCTCCCTCCCCCCACTTTAAGAGAAGACAGTAAAGTAGCCTAAAGACACATTATGACAGAGCAGCTTTGAACAAGATACAACTTTGCACTGTTCTCATCACTTATCTCTGCCATCTGGGAGGTCTTTCTTCAATGTGTGAAAGGCCAAACACAACGCTCAGAAAGCAAAACAAAAGCCTCAGTTTAAAGTTAAATGCAAATAACAATTCTTACTTTTCATGGTAGAGGAATACATAAACAGTGCCTCCAGCAGCCATCAGCCAGATAAACCAACGCATGTGAGATGCTAGAGGTCCAAGCTCACGAAGATTTAACCTGGAAGCACAAAGATTTCAACAGACAGGATTAATGAATGAATGGAGCACACTAACACAAGAATACTGGGGCTTAATATAAATAGACATCCAGAGCTGCACCTTAGACATGATGGGGGAGAAGAATGTGGGCATGCATAAAGAGGCAAAAGCGTATTTACGTTGATGTGAGGAAAGCACCAAGAGAGATATGGGAACATATCTAAACAAACAACTTTGGGGTTTTTTTTCTAATTACTCTCTGTTTAGCAAATCCCACAAAATTATGATGTGTGTTTTTACAATGCAGAACATGCTCAAATACATCTATGAAGACTCCTATAGAAACTGGAAAGTTGCACGGATAAAGTGTTTACACGGAGTGCTTCACAATTAGAGGTTTTCTTCCCCCCACACTTCCTACCATGGTGCATACGACGCCGCAATGAAGACGTAGATCATCATTCTGTCACACATGTGAAAGCAATGCTCCATTGTCCTAGTAACGGAGAGAACAAGTCAGCAGGGCAGATGTGAGCATCACTGGATTTTCCTGACACATTTTGGAATTTCTTCAGGGGAAATACAGTATAACGTCTTAAAATCATTTAGAAGACTGTCTGCTTTACTTCAACTTCACAAGGCCATAAGCAAGACACATAGGAGATGAGATGAGCACCCTTTTATTCCTCTCCTTTTCTCTATCTCACCATACGTTCTACTCACAAGGAGGCAGAAAGCTGTCACATCAACCCTGCTTAATCCAGAAATGGTTATCCAGTGACTGTGACTTAAATCCAGTTTATGACCCAGAATTATATAGGTGTCAAAAAAACAAAAAAACAATCACATTTCAGTTCTGCTGTTGCTGCCTTTCTTCCAAGGCCGTTAGTCATGTATCCCATTGTGTTTCTCTTGGCAAACTCTGTGTTACTCCAGGTACTGGGAATGACAAAGTCCCAAACAGTATTCTCATGTCTGAGATGAGATTACATCCACCATGCACATCAGTTATGTTCTTCCCACTCAGCTACTAGATTAAGAGCCACAAGGGCTTCATAGATCAATATCTCTTCTTTCCAAAACACAGCAGACATACATCTGTTTGTACATGAGCTTGGCTCATTATTTCAACAGAACCAAGGGTTTATGTTGTTTTGTTGTTCTTATTTATGATTATGTACAAAATACCACTCTGACCTTTGTCTGTAAAATTCCTAGCTTTTGGCCGCTTGAGAAACACAATGCTAAAACCTCATTGAACATGAGAGTCAAACATCTGCACAAGAGCTACAGCCATACCTTAAGTGACTCTTTTTCCAAGACACGATATGAAACACTGTGGAGACAATGAAGAGCGCGCAGAGCCCCATGCCATAGATCCATGCTGTTATTTTTTCCCATCGATCGTCAGAAAGTCGGTGGAGAAGGGCACTGCCCACAATTGCAGGAACAATGAGGAACTGAAACAAAAACAAACAAACAAAAGGCCATTAACTCTACTCACAGCAAATGTAGCTACCACCCACTGTATTGCAACAGCAGGGCAGATAATGCTGCAGCACACCACAGAAGAACATATGTACACATCTGATGGCAGCCTCCCAGCTGGAAGGAGTTTTCCTTTTAGGTGTACATCGACACACAAGGGTCAAGATTCTGACAGTGTATCAGACAATGAAGTTATGCCTGCTTGTGACACATTCACTCTCATATGGGATTAGGATATGCTACTTGCTCCTCTGGGAATGATAGATTTTGTATTTTCACGTTTTCCTTCCTATTCCTAAGAAGGTTTTGATCTTACCCTAGGCTGAGCTCTAAAGCACCTCTTGTGCATAGAGGCTAAGCACGGGACAGACCAAAAGAAACTGAAGTAGCAAATGAGTAAAAAAAATGAATATTTAAAATATGCAGTTAAATAGCTGGCAAGTGAATTAACCAAAGACTTTGCAGAACTTGGGATTTAGATACCAAATAAATCAGCTGCAGACTGAGAACCATAGAATGGTTTGGATGGGAAGGGACCTTTAAGATCATCCAGTTCCAACCCCCTGCTATAGGCAGGGACTCCTCCCACCAGACCAGGTTGCTCACAGCCCCATCAGCCTGGCCTTGAATGCTTCCAGGCATGCTTCCATTCATAACGCCACTGGGCAATCCATTCCAGTGTCTCACCACCCTCACAGTAAAGAATTTCTTCCTATTATTTAGTTTAAATCTACCCTCTTCCCATTTAAAAACTATTTCCCCTTGTTGTGTTGATACATGTCCCATAAAAAGTCCCTCCCAGCTTTCTAGTAGGCCCCTTCAGGTACTGGAACAATGCTACAAGGTCCTCCAGAGCCTTCTCTTCTCCAGGATGAAGAGCCCCATCTCTCCCAGCCTGTCCTCATAATGGAGGTGCTCCAGCCTTCTGATCATCTCCGTGTCCCTCCTCTGGACCTGCTCCTATAGCTTTCTGTCCAGAACTGGGCACAGTACTCAAAATGGGGACTTTTTTTTGTAAAGATACTTAATGCACAAACATGAAATTATGTTGCAGTGTATCCCAACCTGTTTTTCTTGCCACATCCCTCCTCAAGCAGCTTTAACCCTGTTTCTCCAGCACAATGTGGAAATGCATTTAAAACTCTACTTCTTTTCCAGGTCAAGTTCCATCATCTACCTTTGTCTCATTCAGAAAGAAAACACCAAACCAAAAAGTCTTTAAAGGAAAGAACCTCCTGACTCAGACGTTCCTACCTGTCTCTTTTGACTATGGAGGAAAATCTTTGGCAGCTCTTCCATTAAAAATCCTGCATAAGTTCCTTTTCAGACACTTCACAGGTTAAATTCTTCATTGTTTAACATGCTAAACAAAGTCAGGAACCAGTAATGTTTAAACAAATATGGCAATTCTGCTTTGCATTACAGGTTTGTTAGTTTAGAGCGCAAAGTTCTGGTCTAGCCAGTACTATCTGACCTTTATCTACTCGCAGACAAAAAAAAATTGAGACTCTCATCACAGCTACAGCTCAGAAGATGGAGAGTGTACTGAATGAATCTGTAGAGCAGCTGGTTAATCCAGAAAATAAAGAGCTAAAAAAGAGCTAAGAAAGACAGACACTATGGATTTTGAAGTATACTGATTGTAGCTTCATTACCACTATATTCTCTTCTTTTTTGCAAAGCTTGCTAAATTTAAGCTGAAAGCTGTGCAGTTATACAGTTGAGAAGTGTGGCATTCTTGTATCTACAGCATTTGGACCAGAGTTGAAAATACTTTGAGTTTTGCAATGAGTCTATGGAAGCTGACCTCATGCACTTTCAGGCCAAAAATAGTCTTTCAGTCTGGCTTCTCATTTGTCACAAACCATCAATTTCCATATACGTATCCTGGACTGCTCTCAAATTTAGGAAAGGTTAAAGCATTTCACTCCTCAGGAGATCAGTCGCTCCTGTTTTCCACATATGGCATACAGTTTAAAGTGTGGCTAAAGCCCTTAAGACAGCAGGGAACTGATTAGATGTGACAGTTATTTCATTTCATATTTGCAGGAGGCACTTAGATTAAAAACAAAATCTGTTCCAGTCAACTGGACAAAAGTTCTTTAGATTCTTGTGTCGTCAGTGGACTTCATTATATCTAACATCTGTCTCATAGAAAAAAACACCGGTGAACAAAACAAGACAGATTTTAATTAGAAAACTCTCTAATGCAAGAACGGTACCTTAATCCTAAGAGAGAAGCAGCCGGTCCTTTAAATGGAGAGGTATTTAACAGAAAATGTCAATGAATCAGAACTAATAGAACTAGCATGGTTGTGCTGTGTCATTTCAGGGGAATGACATATCGTGAAGTGCAATTCCTCCAAATTAACATCATAGCAAATTCCATGCTAACTGCCATCTGTTTGGGGTTGCTGAGGATAACGGTACTTTGGTCAGCATTTTATCTGTATTCTTTCCTTATATCCGTAGACAATCTTTCCTATGGAATGGCTTAAAAAAAAACTTTAAAATTACTTTTATATGTAATATTCTTGCCAAAATTAAATTATTTTCTTTGCACGTGAGGCCATGTAGGTCACACAGTCAGCGATATGCACAAGCCACTGCAGCAAAGCGTGGTATTACTGTTGCTCTCTCACTTGCCTTTCATTGAGAGGAAAATGCTAACAGCATAAAGGTAACCCCTACACTTCTTAGGGATGGAAGAAGACAGAAAGAGCAATCAGTAGCCAAAACAATTAGAAAAAAAAGAAATAATCACGTGATGCTTAGAAGCAACTCGAGAAATCGTGCCCATTTCAGTCTTCCTGCTCCAGAAGCATAGCCCTGAAACCAGGTACA
>PPHD01030929.1:0-10193 GCA_002909625.1 Bambusicola thoracicus | reverse complement strand
AGCTGGCATGTTAGCAGCACAGTTTAAACACCCACCCTTAACATTTGCACCTGATAATAGGCTTTAAATAATCTCGGAAGCTAGTTTCTGCCTACAGAGCTCCCTAGGTCAGTAACCATTATTGCTGTCCACTGAGAATGGGGGAGGCTCAGTGAGTGAGCACAGTCCACACTACCCATATGGTGCTGCATCTGTGAGTGTGGGAGGTGGGTCAAATGGTGAAGACTGTAAGTATTGTTCCTCCTTGCTCAGGAGACCGGCTTTCCTCTTGGCAGTTTCTGAGACTGTAGCCCTAAACACGGTCTTCACCGGACAGCAGGCTTATTCCAAGAAGATTGTGGTGACCCAGATGGAGGACCTGCCCGGAAATGTGGCTGTTCATGTCTCTGGCTGCAGGGAGTGCCTGAGTTAGCTACTGCTTGGGGAGGGTGGCAGGGATTCCACCTGTGTGAGGTGTGAGCAGGTGGATGAGCTGCTCAGCCTGGTGGTGGAGCTCAAGGAGGAGGTGCAAAGACTAAGGACCATCAGGGAGTGTGAGCAGGAGGTTGACTGGTGGAGTGACTCACTGGTGTGCTGGAAGGAAGGGTGCCAGGGAGATACCCCCAGAAAAGTGGTTGACCCACTGCCCTGTCACAGTCACACAGACCTGTCTGATGAGGAGGGCTGGAAGAGAGTCCTGACTCGGTGTCACAGGAGCCCCCCCTGCCTCCACATCCCCAGCCCCCTCTAAGCAGCGGGTTTGAGATTCTAGAAATTGAAGGGGAGGGGAGTAGGGAGGCAATGGAGGATCTGCCTAGGAAGGAGTCTAAGGCAACAATGGTCACCCCCACGCCTTGAGACTGCCTCTGTCGGGAGAGAAAGAAAGGTGGTTGTGGTGGGAGATTCCCTTCTCAGAGGAATGGAGGATCCAAGCCACTGGGAAGCATGCTGCCTTCCTGGGGCCCGGGTCAGAGACATACCTAGAAAACTCCCAAAGCTGGTTAGGTTCACGGATTACTTTCCATTACTCATAGTTCCGGTGGGCAGTCATGAAATTGCTCAGAGAAGCCTACGGACTATGAAGAGAGATTTCAGGGGTTTAGGGAGCTTAGTTCAAGGAGCAGGAGTTCAAGTGATCTTCTGCTTTCTATCCTTCAGGGGCAGTGAGGGACACGAAGGGGGCTTAGAAAGCACAAGTAATGAATAATTGGCTGAGAGGCCGGTGCTGAGGCAGCAACTTTGGGTTTTTTCATCACGGGGCAGTTTACTTGACCCCTGGCCTGTTGTCCTTGCATAGAACACACCTATCTCAAAGGGGGCAATGAATCCTACCACAGGAGCTAGCGGGGCTTATTGAAAGAGCTTTAAACTAGCTATGATGGGGGTAGGGGAAAAAACAGGGTTAACCAGAGATGAGCCTCAGGGAACAATGCTTGAGCGGGAGATGAGGCAGATGACTTGGCTGAAGTGTTTCTACACCAATGCACGCAGCATGGGCAACAAGCGGGAGGAGTTGAAAGCAATTGTGCAGCAGGCTAACTATGACCTAGTTGCTATTACTGAAACATGGTGAGACCACTCCCATGACTGAAGTGCTGTGATGGATGGCTACAAGCTCTTCAGAAGGGATAGACAAGGAAGGAAGGGTGGTGCTGGTGGCCCTTTATATTAAAGAGTGTTTTGATGTTGAAGAGCTTGGGGTTGGGAATGATGAAGTTGAGTGTCTATGGGTAAGGATCAGGGGGGAGGCCTGTAGGGGCGACATCTTGGTGGGGGTCTGTTACAGACCTCCTAATCAGGATGAAGAGATGGACAAGGCATTCTGTGAGCAGCTTGCGAAGTCACGCGATTGCCTACACTTGTTCTCAACAGAGACTTCAACTTCCCTGATATATGTTGGCAATATAATACAGTGCAGAGGAAGCAGTCCAAGAGGTTTCTAGAGTGCGTGGAAAATACCTTCCTTGCACAGCTGGTATGAGAGCCAACCAGGGGTGGTGCCCTGCTAGACCTGCTATTCAATAACAGTGAAGGACTGATGGGAGATGTGAAGGTTGGGGACTGTCTTGGGCAGAGCGGCCATGAAATTGTAGAATTATCTATTCCTGGAGATGTCAGATGGGTGACTAGCAAAACTGCTGTCTTGAACTTCCAGAGGGCAGACTTTGACCTGTTCAGGATGCTTGTAGCATGGGTCCCTTGGGAGTTGCTCCTTACGGGTAAAGGGGTTCAGGAAGCCCAGATGCTCCTCAAGATGGAAATCTTAAAGGCACAAGAACAGGCTGTCCCTGAGTGCTGTAAGGCGAGCTGTAGGGGAAGAAGACTGGTGTGGATTAATCGTGAACTACTGTGAGACTCCTCTGGAAGAAGGGACAGGCAACTTGGGGAGATTACAAGGAAGTTGCTAAGGTATGCAGGGAGGAAGTTAGAAAGGCAAAAGCCCAACTTGAACTCAGACTGGCCACTGCAGTAAAAGACAATAAGAAATCCTTTTACAAATATATCAATATTAAGAGAAGAACCAAAGAGAATTTCCATCCTTTATGCAGAGGGGAATGTGACCACTGAGGATAAGGAGAAGGCTGAGGTCCTCAGTGCTTTCTTTACATCTGCCTTTAATAGTCAGATCAGTTATCCTCAGGGCACTTTACACCCTGATCTGGTAGTCTGGGATGCTATACAGAATATACCCCTGGTGATTCAGGTGGAGACAGCTCCTCCTCCATCTGGACTGTCACAAGTCCATGGGATCTGATGGGCTCCAACCTTGGGTACTGAGGGAGCTGGTGGAGGTGAATGCTGAGCTGCTCTTGGCCATCTACCAGCACTCCTGGTTATCTAGAGAGGTTCCAGATGCCTGCCGATGTGATTCCCATCTACAAGAAGGGCCGTAAGGAGGATCTGGGAAACTACAGGCCTGTCAGCCTGGTACCGGGGAAAGTTATGGAGCAAATCATCTTGGGTGAGATCACACAGTACGTGCATGGTGTCCAGGAGATCAGGCCCAGCCAGCATGGGATCATGAAAGGCAGGTTGTGGTTGACGAACCTCATCTCCCTCTACAACTGGGTGATCAGACTGGTAGAAGAGGGAAAGGCTGTTGATGTAGTCTACCTAGACTTCAGCAAAGCCTTTGATGTGGTTTCTCCCAGTATTCTCCTGGGGAAACTGGCTGCCCGTGGCCTGGACAGTTTTACCCTTTTTTGGGTAAGGAACTGGCGAGAGGGCCATGCCCAATGGGTAGTGGTTAATGGAGTTAAGTCCAGCTGGTGACCTGCTTCAAGTGGTGTCCCCCCGGGGTCGGTACTGGTGCCCATCTTTTTTAATATCTTTATTGATGACCTAGATGAAGGGATTGAGTGTACCCTCATTAACCTTGCAGATGACACCAAGTTGGGAGGTGGTGTCGATCTGCCTGAGGGTAGAGAGGCCCTACAGAGGGATCTAGATAAGCTGGATCGCTGGGCTGAGGTGAATGGAATGAGGTTCAACAAGGCCAAGTGCAGGGTCCTGCCTGCACTTAGGCCACAATAACCCCATGCAGCGCTATAGGCATGGGGCTGAGTGGCTGGATGACTGTGAAGAGGAAAGAGACCTGGGGGTGTTGGTTGATGCTCTTCTGAATATGAGCCTACAGTGTGCCCAGATGGCCAAGAGGGCCAACGGCATCCTGACCTGCATTAGAGATAGTGTGGCCAGCTGGAGCAGGGAGGTAATCATCCCCCTGTACTCAGCACTGGTGAGGCCACACCTTGAATACTGTGTTCAGTTTTGAACCCCTCACTACAGTAAAGACATTGAGGCCCTGGAATGTGTCCAGAGAAGGGCATCGAAACTGGTGAGGCGTCTAGGGCACAAGTGGTTACGAGGAGCAGCTGAGGGAGCTGGGATTGTTCAGTGTGGAGGAGACCTTACTGCAGTCTCCAACTTTCTGAAGGGGGGATGTGATGAGGAGGGATTTGGCCTCTTCTCCCAGGAAACAATCAGGACCCGAGGAAATGGCCACAAGTTGTACCAGAGGAGGTTTAGGTTAGACATAAGGAAAAACTTTTTCTCTCAGAGAGTGGTCAGGCACTGGAGTGGCCTGCCCAGGGAGATGGTGGAGTTGTCGTTCCTGGCAGTGTTCAAGAGTCATCTGGATGAGGAGCTATGAGATATGGTTTAGTGGCTTGTGGTAGCAATGTTAATGGGAGGACGGTTGGACTAGATGATCTTGCAGGTCATTTCCAACCTCGTGATTCTATGATTCTGTGAAAAGCAAGATATACAAATTAGGCATAGCCAACTCATTGTTAGAGAAACCTGCTGTTACAGCTAAGTGAAGTGCAAACAGAGTTTCATTCAGGACAGAAAATTTGGATAAAGCAAACCTGACAAGTTGCAGTCCTAAGGGCTGGCAATGTACTTGCAGATCTACAGTGTCAGAGCTGAGTTCAAGCCTTTTAACGAAGTCAAGACTGCCACCTCCAGAAGGCAGTTTATTTCTTAGGTGCTAAAGCCTGGCTTAATTTTGGTGTGGTAATTACATTTTTGAATTTCTTTCTTTCTTTCTTTCTTTATTTGCTAAAGCTGAACTGTAAACCCTGACAAGTTTAACAATTAGAACTGCTTGTCCTCATTTTTGTATTTGAATCGATTTTAAGGATTGAAATAGAGAAATGTAAGAAAAATAATAAAGGCACCAAACTTATTAAGGGATAGCTTCATAATTGGTGAACATTTATAAATTGTTCTTCAAATTATTACTTATTTCATAATTTCAGCTTTTATTCAGAAAATTATTACTTGTCTTGCTCCTTCCAGATGCACTATTGAACATGTAATATGTATTTGGAACAATATTTCTTCCTTTCCTAAGTCATTTACGAAAGACTCAGTGGAAAAAACTTTTTGTCTGACTTTTGCATGTTTGAAACAATACCCTTGCCTTCTTGTCCCCTCCCCCATCAACTAGATGGGACTCTTAAAAACTGAAGCCAAAAAAAGATACTAATTTGCTCAGACATAACCATTATGAGTTTCAAACATACTTTATAAATTGCACATAATTTGAAAGCTTTACTGAAATGATATGCACCTGCAAATTGTTAGCTAACACCCACAGACACATTTTATGGTTCATGCTCTGGTCTTTTAGCAACTCGCAGTTTAGGCAGCTGGAAAAGCCTCAGAATGGTGAATGCCTGAAATTTGTCCTAAGTGGTGTTGACACTGCAGTGACTGAAAGATGCAACCCTCTCCCTCACTCCCCTGACAGGTGTTCTTTTTTTGTTGTTGTTCTTTTCTTGTTTTTGTTGTTGTCTATTTGAGAAACATCCATCCTATCTCATCCAACAGAAAAGCAAAAACAGACTAAGCAGTATCTCTGGGACTGCAAATCATAGCCAACAATACAGCTGCAAAGTTATGAAACAACCCCAGAAGTACTGATGATTATCAGTGTCTGGAATTCTTCCAGGCTTATTGGCCTCCTCCTCATTGGTTAAAAAGCTAAAATGTTCCACAAGTCATTCTTTTAGTATATCTCTAATGCATTTGTATGAATGAGAATACTAAAGCTGTGGAGTTGTTGAGTAAGGAACCATGGACTTCTACTCCAATATGAAAAAGACTGAGCTACATATTAGTTCTTATTTGTTGTTAAATGAGAGGATGGAAAAAATAATTTTGTTGGCAAAAAAAAAAAAAAAAAAAAAAGTTCCAACAACAACAACAACAAAAAATCAAATCAACAATCTCCCGTTTGTACAGCCTGGTCAAAAAGATGTGCAAATACTACCAGGATTGGAGTGCTTTTAAATGATGAAATTTCCATACTATATTTCATTAGTATAATGAATCCATGGATTCTTTGTTCTTCCATCTGAAATATAGCAAATACATACATATTTACTTGGTAGCCGTTCTGTTTTTTATTAATCTGTATATAATCAGTAACTGAGCAGACTGCTCAGCTAAAACTCCCACGGAGTTATTTTCCATGTTTGTTAAACATGTATTTTCAGTTAATTTGGACATAGTCATTCCATATGTACAAGATTTTCAAATAACAGATATAATCTCGGAAAACTTTTCTTGAACTGAATAGAATTAAGAGAACTTATTTTCAAAAATTTAAATTGAAGTCCATTTTCATTTTCTCAGATTTAGAACTCATGCTAGCCTCTTCATAAAAATGTTAAAATAACACCTAGTATTTGAAAGAGAAATATATTACTCTTCTTGTGTGTTACAATTTTAAAGATGCTACAGAATGTGGCAATTCTTTGTAGAAAATATGTTTTTGTTCAAGGGATTTTTTTGGAGCTCAGAAGATGATTCAGGAAAGAGAACACTGAATAGGCTATAATCACTTGAAAAGCCTAGAATAGATATTCTATAGTCATCTATCGAAGTTGTCTGATACAGAGCAGAGAAAGAGGCAGGAGATGGAAAAGATGACAGATTTTATGTCCTGATTAAATTTTGTGATATTGCAGTATCTCTGCATTTTATGGTGTACTCTGTGTTAAGAGTATTAATGTGCTAAACACAATGGTAACTTAAGCCTCCTATACATATCCTACATGTGACACTTCCATCACTGAGAACATGCTATGCCATTAGTACTTCCAAATGAAAATCAAGAAAGAACCTTTATTTTAGTTCCAACATGCCTTACATGCTCTCTCAGTTTGTCATGTGGTATAGCATAGTTTTGTAGCTTAAACATACTAGGTAAATCCTGCTCAAATTGCCCCCACCCACTGCAGACGTAGCTAACTAACACTGAGCAAATACTTCCAACTATCTTCATAATGGGGCAGAGGTCATTCCAATAGGAGAATGGGGGCTTCAGATGGTATTTCCTCCACTCCAGCTAATTACAACCATATGCTTTCTCTGAAAGAAAAGGAGGTATGCAAGTATCAGACCTATTGGCCAAGTTAATTACTCCTTCTACAGCTGATACGCTGTGGGTAGCTTTTGTCCCACAGTTTAGTGCAGTCAGTGATGTCTGGTTTTAATTATTTTGCTGTTGCTTCTGCCCTGTTTCATTTATTGCCAGAAGTGTTTTGCCAGAAGGTATGCAGGTATTCATGTCTGATAGGATAGTTCACTTTATCCTGAATTTTGCAGATTCTTTTTAGTTGTTTTCTTTGTTAGGATGGACAATTTGGAGTATAAGCAGCAGAGAATCCAGGATGGTGATAGAAAAGATAGAATATATATGCATCTTTTTTTGTGTGATAAGGAAGAATTTCAAAGTTCTTCAGTAGAATTTCCCTCAACTCACTAGATGAATGCAACCACCAGGTTTATCCAAGTGATCACTTTGGTGTAGTTAATGTACACTTGAAGAAAATCTCCTGATGTTCAAGAAAACCAAAAGTTATCTTCATGAGAACCACAGTGAACTCCAGTTTCAGACTGCCTATTTTGTTCTTGTTTTCCCTGAAGATATAGAATCTGAAGAGGTCGAGGTTCTCCATTTTCTGAATCCCAGATCCCAGGGAGGATCCATATGATCAAGGTAAGTATGACTTGATTTACACCAGTAGCTTTCTGCACAGGCTATAATACATTCTTAACACTGCTTTTTGCTACCTGTACTCAGCATGTTGTCACACAGTCATTAACTTAGAAAACTAACAAGAGCCAAACAAAAACCCCCAGAATTAACAATTTGCCATAAGAAAACAATTAAAAAGTCACCTGTTGTGAATCTAACATGGGCAAAGAGACCACCCAAGATTAGCTAAAAGTTGATGTTTTTTTCCTCTCCTCAAACATGTTATTTACAATACAAGTGAATTAAGTGATGAATTGTAAAGGACTAGAAGGACAACATCATCTAAAATGTTTTCACTATCTGGATACTACACAATAAAAGCACTGATAAATGAATATTGTTTTTAACAAAATAAAAAGTAGGAGTTGATAATATGTATTTAATAAAATGTATTTATCTTCTTATTTTTAAGTGTTTCTTTAGTTTTAATCTAACCCAGATGTACTATCCTTACTCAATTAGATAACTGCAGCACAATCTTGTTGATAGAGACTGCAGGATCAAATACTTGAAAACTCAAGGAGATTAAAAAATTAATCTATATTGTATTTCTTGTTTAGCATGAAACATTGTTTTTAGGGTTGGAAGATCTTCAATATATTTCAACTTGATGGGGAGCTGAAGTGATTATTTTCATTATACTTCAAAATCTGTGTTGTCTGTATATTTTTATAAAAGCTTAGTTTTCAGAGTGGAAATAACAATTGCTCCAGCGCTCCAGTAGGTAATTTCTGAATAATAAAGAGTAATCAAAATTTATTTTTCAGCCCAGAACTTTTGTTGACGCATCATCACAAAAGCTATTCTGTTGCCAGGGGATGCTGGGAATCTGTTCCATGAAGATAGCCACTACGATCACATTAGTCTGTCCGCCTTTCCGAATGTCTGTCACTGAGCTACAAATCTGTATAATTGCAGAATCAAAGAATCATAGGGGTTGTAAGGAACCTATGGGTATCAAGTCCAATCCTCTGCCAAAGCAGACTCCCTGCAGTAGGTTGCCAGGATAGGTTTCAAATGAGTCTTGGATATCTCCAGAAATGGAGACTCCACAACCTCTCTGGGCAGCTTGTTCTAATGCTCTGTCCCCCTCACAGTAATGGAGTTCTTACTCATCTTTGTACAGAACTTCCTGTGTTAAAGTTTTTGCCTGTTACCACTTGTCTAGTTGTGACACACCACTGAGAAGAGCCTTGCCCCATCTGCTTAACTCCTGCACTTCAGATATTTATAAACAGTGATGACAACCCCTCTCAAACAAAATATTTTCTGGACAGATCTGCTTACGCTACTTGTTAGTGTCTTTGTATGTGACATTCTGTCAGAAATCTCTGCTTTTAGATGGCTCTTACTTTTCCAGTGTCAACACTTTTAAACTAACATTTCTGTACTTCTTGTTTAAGATCAGTCTCTTGGGGAAACAACAGCATTTACTTCTGAGGATCATGTGGGGTAAATTACTTGTTCTTACAAGTCTAATTAACTCCCCTCTCCTCCCTCCACTCCTAACTACAGTTTTTACATAGGCATATTTACCCAAAAAATTGATAATCTTTGCTTTGCGATGTTCTTGTATCCTAATGATCATTACCAAGAATCCACCATTAGAATTTTATGATGACTATTGTCAGGGAACTAACTTACTAACCTAAAATCTCTATTGGTTTTCACTCTGTGTTTGTAGTAGTTTACAATACAATTATTGGACATCCTGGGGATGAGCAAGGGTGTCAAGAATTTTCATGTCCAGTGTGCAATGACGTATGCCTGAAGTGAGAGGAGAAGCTTCTCTCTCCTGCTTCCTCAATGGCTTTGTCTCCTATGACAGTGGAATGTAGAGGGAAAAAAAAAATTCCTCTTATGCAATCAAGAGTAATTCAATATTATAATAGGATCCTGTGGCCAGTGCAAGACAGAGAGACCCTGAGACAAAAGGAGGGAAAAGGAGAATGGGGAAGAGATTAGATTGTTCTTTTCAGAATTTGTACTCAGAGAGGAAAACAGTATTACTGTGAGCTATAAAAATGAAATGAAATGAAATGAGGACTTGAAGGGAGACTGGTCCTCTCAAAGCATACTTACGTAGGAATCAGCAAGGCTGGGAAGAGCTAGATGATGGGATGGAAAAGTGGTTTGGGTGAGAGACCTGAATCCTGAAGCACACAGAGGAACAAGGGGAAGTAGATAGACAGTTCCTACATGCAGTATGATCAGAGTGGTCATGAAGGATGATGGGGACAGGCTGCCACTGGGAAGCCTGGTAACAGTGAACAAAGTCTGGAGCGGCGAGGGCTGAGCCAGTTTCACTGAGTCACTAAAGAAGGAACAATATGTGGAGACCATTAAGCTTTGTAAAAGTCTGTGAAGATGTCTCACTATCACATTAAAAACAGTATTTCTTCATTGCTTTGTAGACCAAGACTGAAGTTCTTTTGAATATAACCACTTCAAGCTTCTTCCAAACCCAAGCCAAAGAAAATGCTTGAACTACAAGCAACTGGCTTTAAGAACAAACTGTATTCTGGACTTGAGCTATCTCAGCAAAGTGTACACTGAAAACTTTTGCTTAACCTAGGAAACTTTTATTTTTAAGTGGAATTGTAGTAGCATTAAAAGCGT
The DNA here is from genome assembly GCA_002909625.1 of Bambusicola thoracicus. Taxonomy (NCBI): domain Eukaryota; kingdom Metazoa; phylum Chordata; class Aves; order Galliformes; family Phasianidae; genus Bambusicola; species Bambusicola thoracicus. Next base: position 43 of record PPHD01030929.1, on the reverse strand, counting down.
AAAAGTGAGTGAAGTATAAACAGGTATAAAGAAACTAAGCACT
>PPHD01030928.1:0-10194 GCA_002909625.1 Bambusicola thoracicus | reverse complement strand
AGCTTTAGAAAAAAAAAAAACAAAAAACAAAATCAAAACCAAAAACTCAACAGACTGTAAAAAAAAATATATACATGAATTCAATAGCACTTTAGAAGAAAGTATTTTTCAAAAGTGATAATCCTTATGTTTGTCCGTGAACATAGAGTTCATAGTTTGCCTTTAACACAAATTCAAAGTAAGCATTGTATCTCAAGGAGCCAAGTTCACTTGCTTGCAGAAAGTCCTTCACGTCTGGTAAATATTCACTTAACTGAACTCCTACAATACAAAACCTTTCATTACAGAACTGATAACAGTACTTTGCATTAGCATTTAAGATCATTTTAAGCAAGCAGCCATTTCTGCATTTTCTTGGAATTCAGATGATCTAGTTATAATTCTATTATGCATATTAAGAAATGCATGAAAACTTCAGCATCCTGTAAAACTAAGCCTAATATACTTCCTGCCTAAAGAGAGCTTCCCAATAACTTCCCCACCGAATTTATTATTAAACCTAAAACACTTTCATATGAAACCCTAAGTATTCACATTGCATTTTACAAAGGAAATATCAGTCACATAAGCGATACTGGTAGTATCAGTTGCCATGTTTCAGTCTGCACAGTGAAAATATTACAGAAGGGAAGAAAGCAATAGGAATAAACACACAAAGCCAGACCTGCTCTGAAGAATTTATTTGTTGTATTTCTGATGTAGTGCCTTCTCAACTCTGGAAAGCGTTCATATGTAGCAGTAATAATTTTTCTTTTATTCTACACTTTAAGCTTCTTATTCCCTGTCCTCCCCAGCATAACCTATTCAAAACTCTAACTTCAATGACCACAGATTCCCACAGTAAGTTTTAGCTTTGGGAGAGTATTTGAGCTCTACTTTATACTCTTCAGGGTGACAGATGGTTAAATACTAACGGTCCTTCTTATTACAGAAGAGATGCATTTATCTGCAGTAGACACGCTTTACTGCGCAACAAGAAGCCATTAAAATCCGACAGGTGCCCCACTGAGCCAATAATCTGAGGGCATTTAGATTGTAACCTAGAAATCAGCTCTTCTCTTTCATTCACAGAAAGAATTAATTCCCATGTAATTGTAATTATCAAAGGGAATGCATATGGAGGTCTTTATTTAAATACACATCAGTTACTCTAAATATGCATTAGTTACTACATATTAGTTGTAAGCAGTTTTAAAATAAAACGCATTTCAAGTTCACCTTACCTTCTTTCAATAGCTTTTGCAGTATTTTCACAAATATGCTGTCTTTAGATGCTTCTATTGGATCATCTTTACCTTCTGAACTGGACCATCTGCAAAGTCAAAGAATAATTTGCAAAGAGAACTGCATCAATAAGAATTCAATGAAAAGAAGAAAAAATACACGGGCAATCTGATGAGTTATCAAAGGTGATAATGTACGTTCGCACACAAGCATCATGTGTGTGCTTACAGCTCAGAGCAAGAGGTTTCCTTCTCCTCTGTACAGAGAAAGGACAGTGAAAGCCCCACCAGAACGTCAGGAGCATATTCAGCAAGGCTCTCTATTCTATCCAAGAAACTTACCACCATTTGTGGTTGTGGCAGCACAAAACAGGTGCCAGCCTTAAAAGGTAGGCAACTGTAACACATCAAATATTTTATTCCACACACTGAAGAAAACTAACGCTACCTCTTTTCAAACTGACCACTTTGGAAGCCTTTGTGAGCCTTGCTACACTGGGAGATCAAGTTTTCAAAACACAATTAAGGACAAAGTGGTTTCTAATTGTACATGGTTAGCTAGTGAACGGGGCAAAACCTTGTCAACACTACATATAATTTGAATGGTCCGAATATTGTGTACAAAACTGTTCTTGGCCCAGGGCAGGCAGGATGCAAATCTATTTCTAGACTGGTGGCATTTCGGAGTTCTAGATTCTTCCATCCTTCAGCTAATAGAAAAGGAAGAACACAATTAGAATAGCCTGAAACTTGTTCTGCATGTATTTGTGTCATATGCGGCAATAAGTCAGCCAGCTAGGAATTTATTTTCTGCAGACCACCATCCTTTGGAATCTATCCTACGCACAAATGTGAATCCAAATGGTGCTTATTAACATTTCCATCACTAATGGCACAGTGCATTTGGAACGTACACTGCATCTTTTCTTTCTAAAGGTCTTTTTAGAACATGGATAGGAGTTAGTAAAGCCGGGTAACTTCAGGAGATTAGTAAGCAAGGAAACGGAATGCCATCTGAGTTATTTAACAGTAGCACTGCTTGATGAAAAGACTCTTCTGAACAATTGGATTCAGCCTGTATTCAGTGTTGAAGACCCATAAGAGTGGCTCCTCTAAGCAGTACCTACAATTTTGATCTCTTACAGTCAAGAGTACACCTTAACACAAAAAAAGCCATTAACATGTTAAAGTGGGTCAATGGTCAAAAACAAACGAAAGAGAAGTTTATAGGAGCAATCACTGCACACGTTGCTCTTAAGAAGCTTCATCTTGAGATGCTTCAAATGGAGAAGTCTCAGCACTGATCACTGTTTTTACCTTAGCAAAGTGTTTAAGAATGAAAGCTGTACGGCTACACTGCCCTTTCTCAGGTGTTAAAAAATGAATAGCAAGTTGCCAGTGAGCAAAGCTAACGAGAGTCTTCTTTTACAGGAGTTTCACACACATTCTTCATACTTTACTAACCTTATGCTATGAAATTCAATCTTTTCAATGGGCTGAAGAATAATAGTACGCTGATGTTTAATTCGGTTATAGCTACATCACAGGTACTTCTGCTGGTTTTTATTCATGCTGTACTTACCCATCTCTTCGGAGAGCCATGCAGAGAATTTTAAGTTTAAGATCATTTACATCCACCTCCTCTTCCTATATATCACATAAGGAGAAAAGACAGGTAATTTTAGAATTGGTTCGTTTATAAATAAAAATCACCATTGTGACACAGATTACATTAATTAAGTAGTCTTCAGGATCTGAACACAGTTAAAAACAACATCCTCTTTAAACAAGTGAGCTGATGGTACTGAACCACTGAAGACTCCATTTCCATTTGAAGACACAACTCGGACTTTCTACATCCCCAGAAGACCAACTATCTCAATTTGAAAGAGTATATTTTAAAGCACACAAACGTCTGCCAATTTGTAGAACAGCATATTCCAGGCAACTTTAACTTGCTAAATGGTGACTGAACTCAAGGCTCTCTTCTTGGTGAGACCGAGCAAGCTAACATGTATCAGCATTTCTATTAGGACACATAGGTTACGAATTCCTGATATAGTGATCCAGCACATATGAGGCCAGAGATGGTGGTACCAAAGGCCTGGACATGCCCTGGTGCAAGCAGAGGTGTGAAGACCAAAACACAATCTGTATACTACCATGAAGGGCAGACCTAACCGTCCTTGTGCCAGTTAAACATCTATACTACTGCCCTTGAGGCTACTACGTTCACAGGACCACTGGTGGGAGCGACACCACACCAATATGCTCTGGTGTCTGTAAAGAATCATCATGACATCTGGTGATGGACTGTTCAACTTAGGGGAAATGGCAAAAGTGAGCCTGAAACAGTCCTTGAAGAATATAAGCCTCCTCAGGAGCATCAAGTACTGTCCCAGTAAGACCACAACAGACTGTCAACAATCACCTTTTGTGCCTTGACATCCCACATCATGATGGATATTGTACATGCACCGTGGTGTATATTGTATTACAGATTGCTAAAACAGTAAGAGCTCACTCCTGACTTGTTCAATTATTGGTTCATGCTGTGAAGGGGTGAAGTGTATGGGATTTGCTAGGTGATGGCCTGAACCAATGAATGAGCATCAGGTGAGAAGGTGTGGGTAATCCAGGTGGATAACCCAACCAAAGTGGAACCTGGGTCCACCCCTCCTTACTCTCATTTAAGGGTTTGCAGCTGATGGAGCAATCTCTCTCTTCAGAGATTGTGCATTTCTTGAGACATCACCAGTCTTCAGAAAGGATGAGCTACCTTCTATATTGCTTCCCAAACTAAATCTTAAGTACCTTTATAAGCGTGCTCTTGTCCTAGTAGAAGACATTATCATTGCCTCCTCTTGCTCCACATTATCAAATCAAGTTTATTGAAGGCCAACAAAACATCACGATGGTTTTATAAAGCACTACTGAAGATTTTAATTCGGATTTTTTTTTTATGTAGAAATATAGAATTATGCAGGAATTGAAATAATCTGAGAAAAGCTCTCATTTTCAGTTACCAAGAAATACCTTCCAAGCCATCCATAGGAGAAATCTGGCATAATTCACTGAAATAATACAGCTTTTACTTTTTAGTGAGCTTTTAATTCAGGTTTGATGTTTCTCAGATGTTGATTTACCCATGCTTACTTTAAAGTTACTCCTGACAGTTTACTGGATCACACAGTGAGCTGCAGTCAGCACTCCAAGCTTAAAAAAGCAAACCAGTAGTTGAACGCTATGGCTGTGCTAGAAAGTTGGCAACTCTTTATCCCACATTATCTCATGCTAATCAGAGGAAACTGCCAATAGCGGAGACGCAAGAACAAAACAACTGAAAACAAATCTTGAAAACAAATCTGTCCTGTTTGCAGAAAGCCTGCGGGGAAGCATGGCTCTAAAAAAGAAAGTAGACTATAAATGGGAACTGAAGATGAGAGGAGTGTCATTTTTCTTCAATGATCTAAACCACATTTGGCATTAAATCTTCAGTGACTTAAAAAACAAACCAAAAAACACATTAGGGACTATTTTTAACTACTATACGCTAAGCCAATATGCTCTTAACTAACTACAGATGCGACAGCCTAGCTTAAATGCTCAAAACACATTTCTGGATTAGAAATTCTTCAAAAACCTTTCCTACCTCATCAATATATTCCAGTAGATCAAGTGCTTTCTTGAAGTCATACTCATTGGCCCTTCTGTTCTCATCACATATGTACATCTATGATGTGAAAGATGAACATAGAGAATTATTTTTAGCCTGCAAACTAATGTAACTGATAGCACGAACAACTCGTTGTGGGAAGACCACCATGTATTTTCCACTTACATGACCTTCTCATGAAAATATGCCTTGATTCAATTGCAAGTATTTTTATAGTAAGGAATATACTTAAGGTTTTAGGGTGGCATTCCACCTACATGACAATGGTCTGTGAACAAATGACATTGGATAGAAAGCTGCTAAGGTTTCAAATTTAAATGCCATTTAAGGCAGTAACATTCCTGAACTACTGCAGCTAGAGCTCAGCTCCACAAATAAAGTGAACTCACAGGATTATTTTAACAATTAAAGTGTAAAGCAGTACATAAGCACATGTACAGCCCTTCCACCTTTTAAAAACAGGTAATTTTGCTATTCACATTTCATTTTTTCCCTTATAAGCAAAGACCTAAACCAGTACTTGAAAGCAAAACTAACATTAATGCACCTTTTGCTTACACTTTCCAAGTTTCTTGTTACTTGCAACGTGAGAATGAAAGAACATTGGTTAGACAACAGAGAATTCAGAAGGAAAGCTGGCATGACACCAGCACTTGTCAATTGTGACACTTCCCACTGTTCCCCGATCCCACAGAAAGCCTCAATTAAAGACAGAGGTAATGACTTCAGAATCTGCATGCAACCAGCACTGTTCTGAAGCAAACAAACACACACCAAATAGGAGAAGTTTAACAGCTGCACTACCGGCTTCTGATTTTCCACAGCATTACAGTAAAGTAATGAGCTGTTAAACTGAAACCCAGACAAGGCATGGTTTGTTTTACAACATATCGTTGCTACTTATCACATATGTTTTATGTGCATCACTGGATGATAAAAGTATGCTGCCAATGGGGCAGAAACAGCAAGGTTCCAGGCTGCCACCAGAAATGAGCGTGGAAGAGTAACCAGCTGTAGCGATCCCAGAACTAGAATGGACATTTTTCTGTTGGTGTTGTTTGGTTTTAAAGATAGAAAGACAGAGAGCGCTCTTTGCAAAAAGTCACCAAAAGGCCCTTCCTGCCCTTTCTTTTCCTAGATTGTAGCATCTTTCTTCATTGAAGTGGAATTCTTTGTTCCTTCTGTTTTCCAAGTTCTGCCCCACCAAGGATGTGACAGAAGGTAAAAATTGTACCAGCGTTTGGAAATGAGACAACAGCTTCTGGGACTGATTTTAGCTGCTTCTTCTCCTTGTAGCACCCACAAGCATATATTCAAAGAAATCTTGCACTAAAAAAATATTTTTATATATGTTGTTGGTGGAAGCAAATTAAGATAAATTCATGGCAGATCTTGAGGTGGTTAGCGAGTCATAACAGAGAGAAAAACATCTGTGATCTCATTTATAACACCAGAAGTAGAATATATGCAGGAACTTCTAATGGTGTACCGAAGAAAACGTGAGATACTTACATCAATGAGCTGAGTTGCAGACAGCACTGGCATATCATTGAGGTTCAGCTGTTTGTCTATCAGCAACTGCTCAGGAAGCGTCTCCTGATGTAGAAGAAAGCGTTCCTGTTCTGATATTTCTAGTAGTCATTGAAGGAAATAAACGTTTCATACTATTAAAATGTAATACATTTTATGGCACAGCATGTTTGTTATGAAATATTTTATCTGGACACTTAGAGTTGTTTAAGCACAGAAATACTTCTATTGCAGTACATCCTGGCACGCTAGCTTTTACTTTCCCCTCATGTTCCCAGTGTAAAGCAGACCAATAACTTTTTTTTCCCCCCTAAAAACCACAGAACCAATCCATACGAATGGAGGGATGCCATGGCATTAGGTAGGAAAGCAAGTTAGCTGTGATTTCTAGGAGCCAACTCTGCCATGAACTTACTCCTTTGCTAATTTTTCTGTTTTCCAGTATAACCTGCTTCAGAGTTAGAAGCCTACTGGGCTGAGGCAGAATCAAAACAGAGTAACTCTACCCACACCAAGCAAATGCCATCCCCCACAGTTCTACCGCATTGTAGAAATGAGAAAATAATTCTAAAGGAGAATTGTATCTGTTTAAGTGGATGAGCAGAATATGACAGAAATAGTTATTCCCCCCTTATAGAGGTGAAATCTATACACAAGCAGTAGAAGTTTTAAAGCCTATGTCCTGTCAGACAGAAATGGGTACCCAGGAGAGCCCACACCAAATTCTGATAATCAGATACTCTTGAAATAAAGTTCTGCTTTCCTTATTTTTAAGGTTTTCCTCTTTAATGACGAGATTGTTCACATCAGTATTAGTATACATGTTGAAACTGCATTCACACAAATTATATGCAATGCTTCATAATTATATAATAAAAAAAATAAAGGGCAAGTTCTTATTATATCCTGAAACGAATTTGTGACACCTACATAGCTATCTGTTATTCTAAGACTTCTTCAGCAAGTTCTCATTCACATACTGTATGTAACATACACGGATAGATACACAGTTAAATACAAGTAAGCTGGTGAAAGCTTCAGTGATATTTTAGAGCCTCCCCCTGGTGGCCAGTAGTAGTTTAACTATCAGTGTAGAAAATGCTTTCTCACAAACTCACAGAAGCACATGCTGTACAAATAACAGCAGGAAAAGAGTATTTAAGTGTGATGGCAAAGGCAGAGCAGGGGAACTCTTCTACTTGCAACTCACAGGTAAGGCCAAATACTGAGGTTACTGCCTCATGCTCTCTTCCTTGCTCTCAGCAAAATGAGCAAAGTCAGACCATTTATCCTTGCCACGTACAAGCTACAGCCTTCATCTAAGAAAACAAACTATTCACAAAAGCAACGTGATTCTAATTCAATAACTTTGTTAATCCGTTCTTCACATTAGTCTGTATTTGTTTCTTACCTTCTATCTTTTCTTGCAGTATGTCTTCTGAGAAATCAGATGCCAGTGCAGCTAATTTACTCAAGCCAAGAAGGGTTTTCTTCTTCGCAAAATATTTGGTCTCCATGTTTGCTAAAGTTTGCAGTGTTCTGTGAGCCTAAAATAAATAATCACGTTGTATGTCCATGTTAGAAGTTAGCATCAGAAGGCTAACAGGTAAGAAGGACTTAATCTGAACTGCAGCCTCACAGCTATTTAATGTTGGTAATACTGCCGTGTGTATTTCTTAAGACTTACAAGTTGCAAATTAAAGTCCTGAATTAAACAGTATAAGAAGACATAGATCTCTACTCCTATTACATTCCATGAATACTTTCCTTTAATAATGGAGAATATCTTATGATTAAAGGACAAGCTGCAACTTTACATACTGTATCCCTGGGATTCTATTCAAGGCCAGGCAGTGCTCTGCTCTGACAGAACATTCTGCATATGCAGATTATTTACTTGTTAATTCTGGAATTTACTTGTAAGTGTAACTGTTTTCCAACCACTGTAGCAATCAAACAGGTAAGAATTTACTTGCATGTCTGACAAAGGAACAGAACATTTCTGAACAGTCTGAATTACTTCCATTCTAGAATCCTCGCCTACCTCTTCACAGTGCTTTGCTATAAACAAAGTCTCAGTGGAGTATTAGTTTCCCCAAACACACTTCAGTCACTTGTACCATCTTCATCCATACAGAACTCCCATATTTCCACACCCACCCCCTTTTTTCTGTATAAAAGGTTATACAGTATTCTCAACCTATAATTCGCAGTATCAGAAAGGTTTCCATCTACTACATATTGATAGATGGGCACACAAACTGTTGCCAGAAGTAGGAAGATACTGGGCAGCCTAGAAGGCAACAAAGAATGAAGTTGAAAAATAAAACATCAGCCTATCCACATGAAGATTAACTAGTTTAAAAATAAATTGCTTTCAAATTAGGAATATATATGATTGAAGTAGTTAATACCTTTTTTTTTTCTTCCTTTCTCTGCTTTCAATAAATTAGTTTTGAAATATGAATGTCAGTTTTTCCCTTGCTGGATAATCTTGTTACTGATATCCACTGTGAACTCTCACTATGACCAGATTGGTGATTGTATGTATGACTAATACTTTGTCATCAACAAGGGATGACGAAGCAGCTCTGATTTCCATTCCATGATGCAGTAGCTGCATACGATACACCAGATGGTGCCTGGCGGGGTTCTTCTAGTACCTCATGAATGATCCCTGCCTTTATCCCCTCATTGAGGTAGTTAGGCATCGTGATCATTCGATCATGAACTTCTGACCCAGCGGTTCAAGGTTTTAAAACATGCTATTTGAGTTTGTTTGCGTTAAGAAAACTTACCTTCTGCAAATCCTGACTATTGATTTCATGTAACCAGCTCAGGTGCTCATGTGCTTGCAAGAAACTGGCCAGCTGTCCGTGCTGAGCAATAGGCTGAGATAACAGCTTCCCTCGCTTTCCTTTTTCTAAGTACCAGCGAAACAGGAAATCTGAGAAATTCTGAATGGGAAAATAAACACATGTTAAAAGTTGCCTTTAACCATTTTATTTGCCTTATTGGGCTAAATACTTCATGAACTACCACTGGAAAAACATGGGTTAAGCTGATTAACAAAACAACCCTGAAAAAAATATATGGTTGATGAAAAAAAAAAGCTGAGTCCTGCCAGAATTTGATACAGTCTTCAAAAGACTTCATCGAATGCTGACAGATCAAGATTCACTGTTCAATGGAAGAGAAGGAAAAGTCAAATGCAAATTCTTTGTTAACCAACAAGAATGAGGGCAGTCATCACCTCACCCGCAGCCTTAGTTCTGCAACTGTCCCTTTCCTACACTCAGAACTGTGCTTGCTGCCTCCTTCCAGACTTGAATGCTTACCTCTGCCACTGTTCCTGAAACACATCCACCTACCTCTATCTGACCCTGCAACCTTTCCCCCTTCTCACTGACAAAAAACCTTTCTTTTTAAAACAAACTAACAAAAACCAACTCCCCCAAACTATTTTATCCTCATAAGCTTTGGTGTTAATTAACCAATCAGGATTTAAGTTTGAGATTTAATTTAGTCTTTTGAGAATAATCTTGAATGCTGTTTCAAGATCAAATGCTCTGTCCCAAGTGCATTAACAATTTCAAAAAGTTTAAATAAGCCATTAATCTGATGTTCTACACATTAGACTTGATCTATTCCCTACTGTGTTTGCCACAATAAGTTCTCTTCACAGAATGGCCTGGGTTGGAAGGGACCTCAAGGATCATGAATCTCCAACCCCCCTGCCAGGCAGGGCTACCAACCTCCCCATTT
>PPHD01030927.1:0-10194 GCA_002909625.1 Bambusicola thoracicus | reverse complement strand
GACTTCCTCTAGAGCCTGCCGTGGCTGCACAGCCATAGCCAGCAGCAGTGGGTGGGGATGGAGGATGCTGGGCAATCATAGAATGGCCTGGGTTGAAAAGGCCCACAATGATCTTCTGGCTTCAACCTCCCTGCTATGTGCAGGGTCACCAACCAGCAGCCCAGGCTGCCCAGAGCCGCATCCAGCCTGGCCTTGAATGCCTGCAGGGATGGGACATCCACAGCCTCCTTGGGCAACCCATTCCAGGACCTCCAGTGCCACCAGGAGTTCCTTCTACAAGCAGAATATCAGACCCAAGAAGGACAGACGGACAATGCTGCTGGGATTCCAATGGAGCTTTTGATGCCATCCATAGTCAAGACCTTACGCTGCCTATTTGGTGTCTCTCTTCCCAACCCATTACACACTCAAAATCTTTAACCACACACTCAGGCATGCCCTTATTTCTTAGGGATTCAGTAAATCTGGAGGGAGCTCACCACGTGGCAGGTCTGCATGCAGTGCACTGTCACTGCTGCCAGGACAGGCCTCTCTGAGGCTCTATTAGGCACTGCAGCTTACATCCTCCATTACAATTTAGCTGATAAATAATGCACTAATGGAAAAGGAAACTTTATCCAGGGCATCTGGATTAAGATGCAGAACTACCACAGCTTTTAGCTTTCATTTCCTGGCTCCCAGTGATGTATTTCTTTAGCTTTGTTTCTAGGTGTGGATGCACATTTCTTTTTTTGCATAGGGTTTCCAAGAGGAGAGGAAACAGATTTTGAATGCCACACTTGAACTTCTGCTATTAACATTCTGCCTCACAGTAATTCTTTCCCTTGCAAGAAAGCTGCTGGATCTCAGAAATCAAATGCAGATGGTACCCAAAGCACAGAAGGATTGAGAGGTGCCATCAAGCTCTGCAGAAAGCTCTGTTGAGATGCTGTAGCTCTTGGATGATAAATTACCTCCATCAACCCATCTTTCTGCTTACTGCTGTAGTCACCTAAGAGAAGGAGTGGCCTTTCTCATTACAACCTGAGAGATTTTCATTCTGTCTATTAAATTAATCATTACAGCTTCATTTACCTGGGATCTCCGATGCCCAGACAGTATTGATTTGTCCAGGATGGTGCAGAGGAAAGACACAGCCTCTCTCATTGAAGTTTCGGGCAGAGAGTCAACAGGGCTTCTCAGCTATTAAAAGATGTATTTCCTGTGCATCGGTCCACCAAAAAAAGAGAAAGAACAAAAAGAGCCAGCTGGGAGAAAGGAGTCAAGGAGGCTGCTCAGCCCTGTCCATCCCTGCCAGAAGCCTTCCTGGTGTTTGATGGCAGCACAGCCAGGCTCCCAGGGGAATCCCATTCCTAGCAGGGAAGCGTCATTGGCATTTCTGATGCTCTTTCAATGCCCAGAGACAGCCCATGCTGAGAAACTGTGAGGCAAGAAAACACCTTTCCTGCAAGGCTGAACTGCCTGTGAAGGACTCCAGGCTCACGACACTTAACAGGGGTCAGGCAAGGAATAGCCATGGTCACCTTTTTGGTTTGACAAGAGCTTGTCATTGCTCTGCCACGTTCTCAGCTGCTTCAGAAAAGAGAAGCGTGTGCAGAAATCAGGCTAAGGATAGCAGCCTTTCATCTTTTCTCTAGTGCATGGCAAACAGGTATTGGATTGGAGAGATTAGCCTGTCACAATGTAGAAATGAAATAAAGATCATACCTGTGTCCTGGGCTCACAGAAGGGTTCCCAAAGGGAGGATTTCCAAATAGAGACCCTTCCCCCTGGGGAGTCAGCCCTTAAATGGGGTCTAGGAGGGGTGGAGCATGGCTCACTCAGGTGAAACTGTGTTCACCTGTGCCCCTGCAGCTGACTCAGCGCTCGGCTCAGGTGGTCAATCAGAGGTTCAGGCCGTGATTCAACAGCTCTCATACACTCTAGCATAATTCCTTTTGTCTCCTTTCACCTGGTTCCTTACGCCCAAGACACAGAGCTCTTGGGAGGTCAAACCCATGGGAGTGCACCAAGGGCATGAAAGCAGCGAAGGCTCAGGGGGCAGCTCTGCTCACTTCAGCTGGAGATGAACTGAAGGAGGATGCTCAGAGCAGCCATGCCCAGAGCACGGAGGCTGGAAAAGGGAGAAGGAACAGCTACAGAAACAGCACATCAACAGAACAGCTGTGCGGAGGATAAGCAGACTTAGTGAGGCTTTTGCCCACAGCTGGCCAACACAAGGGAAAACATATGTAAAAATAAAAGTCTTTACAAATAATCTTAGACTAATCTGTCGCTACATATTCTCTCTACGTTTAACCACAGCCGTGCCATGTGCAATGATGCGTGGTGTGTTACAGGGCCGCGTGATGCTCATATGTGCATTTTCCAGTGCTGCAGCACTGGGCAGGGTGTTATGGTGCTGGGGCAGAAGGGAAGCAGTGAGAAGGACTTGTGTGCAATGGGGGCTTGTCCAGGCATCATGGTTTGCAGAGCAGTGCTTTCTCACACTCCTGTCCTGCCAGAAATGGTTTCACCCTATCCCTGGATATTGAGCATCTGGTCTCAGCCTGGCCATTTTGCCCCTCTGTCCCAAAATGTTTTATGAGCTTCCAACTCCTCCAAGACTGAGCTGCATCTTGAGATCTGCAAAGCAACAAGAGAGCTGAAGAGGCAATTCCTGCCTCCGAGGGATGTGTTGTCTTCCCTGTAGATCTCCACATGGCTCTCCATGCCCAGAAACCACCTCTGATCACATAAAAGATCTCAGATACTGCCAAAAAGAAGTTCATTGAGGACCTGGCTATTAATTGCACGCATTCACAAAACGCCATCTGAAGATAAAGGCTGCAACCATTTAGGTGATCAGTGGAGTTCACTTATCTACAACAGCTGATCATCCTTCTATGGGAGGACAGTAAATCAGCAGAAGAGCCTTCAGACTTCGTAAAACAGATCTGCTGCATGCCCTGGTGTCCTACAGAGACCTCCTCAAAGCCTCAGGAGGCTGAGAAGGTTCAGGATGGAACATGCTAAGTGCCACCTCGGAGCAATGCCTGCAGCTCCCAGGACAGCACGGTTCCTACCAGACATTCTCCAACCAGAAGCCTGTTGCTCTCCATGGTGCCCCTACGCCTCACTGTCTAAAGGCTCTTCCTGTGCTGCTGTGATTTCCACCCGCCATGGGTCCGATGACTGCGTTTTCCATTCTGCACCTTGAGGACGCCTGGTGAGGCTGGATTCCCAGGTGGGAAAGCGTCCTCCTCTTCCCTGCTCAGCTCCCCAGCTTTGCCAGGCACCAGCCCTGCACTGGCAATCAATTCTGCATCCCAAATCCAACCAGCTGCAATGTCCTGAGCAGTGGGAAAGAAGGGACTGGGCTGGCACTGAGAATGAGCATTCCAGCCAGAGCCAGCCCGAAGCCTGCTGAGATCACCCACCCCCTCCAGCAGTGTGCAAAGCACACAGCAGGAACAGCAGCAGCTCCAAATGCTGGAGATAAAGGATGCCAGCTGTATCTCAGTGCTTTTTTACAACTTCTATGGGTTAATCTGCGGTGCGGGGTTTAAAACCCTGAAGTCCTATTGGCAGGAGGAAATGACAGAGCCCCAAATGAGTGAAAACAAGGAGGTTGTGGATGCTCCATCCCTGGAGGCATTCAAGGCCAGGCTGGATGTGGCTCTGGGCAGTCTGGTCTGCTGGTTGGCGACTGTGCAAATAGCAGTGGGGTTGGAACTGGATGACCATTGTGGTCCTTTTCAACCCAGGCCATCCTATGATCCTCTGAACAAAGCACAGCCTCCACCTGAGCACATGATTTTGAGGTCCTATGGAGAGCTGGCACTTGGTGCTAGGTGCAGAGAGCTGTGGGAAGAGCCAAAGCCAAGAGAAGCTGGCGGTACCACCGTTGTTTGTCAGACATGGACAGCACCTGTATGGCTCATGAGGCCGTGTGGCCAATGGAAGAGGAGCTCCTCAGCCTAACAGTGAAAACATTGCTGCACATTTCTCGTGCATTGGTATAAACTATGATTCTGGTGGGCTTTTTACCGTGCAGTTCATGAGAAAGAATCCCTGATTGCATTGCCCCAAATGCCTTCCAGTGGTTAACAGTGGAAACATCACTAAAAAATCAGAAAATGATGGGAAAACAAAGAAACCCCAAAAGAGCAGGAAAAAACCACCCATCCTTTGCGTTTAGGGCGAACTGAAAAATATTAATTGAAATTAATTTGCGAGCATAAGACCCAACACTCAGGACTTCTTAGATGTAGGAAGCAAAGAGCAAGAGGGGAGCTGAGCAGCATCCAGGATGGTCTCCATTAGGAAGCTTTCACTTTCTGGCCTCATCATCCCAGATGGACTCAGGACCTCCACTGGCTTACACAGAAGCGAATCCCCAGCTGGTGCGTGGTGCAGACATGCTGCTCATTTGCTGTTTCAGGGACTCTGGATGCTGCCATCAGGAGGGTCGACTCAAGGCCTGCAAATAGTCCAAACAGCTTGGAGTTAAATTGGAGCTCCCGGGGAGCTGCTTTCTCTTGTACCAAGGCAGGGCTCTATCAAAGGAAAAGAAGGAGGAAAAGAGGACAGAGGAGAAAGAACTCTCAGGTTGTCCAGGCTCTCACAAGGGAGACAGAAAAACACTTGGTAATCTGGGTAAGTAGCAAAGAAAGATGGGATTTCTCTCTCAAATTCCATGTATCTTCCATCTCCATGCAAGCACCTACTGGTAGTTTCCACAGCTAGCAAGCAAATTGATCCCGCTAATGCTATCCTAACTAAGAACAAAGTATTTAGGATAATGTCCAATTTGTCAGAAAACAGTTGTGTAAGTACCAGAGGGCATTTCATTGCTACGAGCAAATAGCAAGCTGGGAAATTTGGATGCAAACCACAGTCCCTGCTCTCCAGCAGCAATTCCCCCAGCTGCTTTCTGCAGAGGAACCTGCCTGCATGACTGAGCCTGATGGTGGCCAAAGTAGAACAAATGACACCAATGACTCAATGTGTGTGCTGAGCACACACACATTTCTTGTTACAGAGCAGCATGACCAATGGAGCAGCCTGTTGGTTTGCTAGACTATCAGCAGCCATGTACAGCAAACCAATTTGAGCCAAGAGAATTGGGCTGAGGAGCAACAGAGCAGGGCATCCATCCCCCAGAGACATCAGAGCAAATATTTGTTGGGTGGTCAGCTCTGATTTGAGCAATTGAGAGGTTCATGTGCACAGGGCACAAGGTTGGGGTCAATATCTGAATCCTTGTCACGGGAAAACAGCCATCATTGACCATCTGGAGCTTGGCAGGACCTGAACAACCACCTCTACACACAGGTACATGCATGTACAGAACTCTCTGACCTCCGTGTGCTATTTCTGCTGGTGATGAGGAGAGAAACTGAAATCCACCACTTCTAAAACCAAATGGCTGAAGCCATTCTGCTGCATCCATGGAGACCGAAGACAAAACCAATCTTGAGCATTTTTACTGCTGTCCTTTGTCAACTGACATACTGGAGCAAAAATCTCCCAAGCCTGTGGCCAGTTGCAATTCCTACCTCCCATTGGATAAGAAGGATCATAGAATCATAGAATGGCCTGGGTTGAAAAGGACCACAGTGATCATATCGTTCCAACCCCCTGCTATGTGCAGGGTCACCAACCACCACACCAGGCTGCCCAGAGCCACATCCGGCCTGGCCTTGAATGCCTGCAGGGATGGGGCATCCACAGCCTCCTTGGGCAATGCGTTTCAGTGCGTCACCACCCTCTGGGTGAAAAACTTCCTCCTAAAGGGATGGAAGAAGGAAGATGGGGATCTCCCGTCTGTGATGCTTTCAGTGACTGAAGCGGAGATGGAAAGTTCTGAGCATAGAAGCCACTCAAGCAGCATCAAGAAGCAGGAACAGATGTGCTTGAAACGATGAATCCTGGCCTCCTGAAAACTCGTTTCGGGCGATAAGTCAGAAAATCTCACGACTATCAAGTGCAGTGAATCAATTCACATCACGCTATTCGTATTTCTTGCCTTATTATTTCCTAAATTTCCATGCGTATCTGTTGATCCTTTTTACAAATGTTTCACAAAAGTATTTGTTCCCTTTCATCTCTCTTCTTGGTTTCGCCTTCTTTTAAAACCTATTTCCTTATCTACTGCTCCTCTGCTTCGTTCTTGTTAATTCAACTCCTACGCAGACAAGTCCATCCACTCTTCCTTTCTTCCTTCTCTTCCTACTTCTTATTGCATTTCATTTACTCCTTCTGTTTTTCTCTCTCCTTAGGCCAGGTCTGTGCTGAGGCTGCTGTGGCTCTTCTTAATGAGAGCGACTGAAACGAACTTGATGGGGTAGAGAGGGCTTTTCTTTAAATTTATTTTATTATTATTATTTTGTTTCTTTAATGGAAAAAAGAAATAGGCTCTGGGGAACAGCCTGCCTGCGCATTCCGGGTCAGTTCAGCAGGCTGCAGAGTTCAGCAAGGAGTAGATTATGACTATCTATCCTGCTGTTTGGAGCACGGCAGACCATGAGCATTTAGGGGCAGTACAGGTCATGACTTTGTACTTAGCACAGAGTGGGCAGCAGTCCACTGGCCACAGAGGATTTAGATCTGAGCTCTCCCAGGGGAACGCCAAAGGATGGGAAAGCTCTGGGGACTGAGTCTGGGTTAGGTTTAGGGCAAGCCATCGTGGTGGAGTGAGTTTTAGTAAGCCTGAAGCAGGGATGACATGGATACGGTCCTAGGCAACCTGCTCTGGGTGTCCCTGAGTGAGAAGGGACATTGGACCAGATGGACCCAGAGGTCTGTGTGGACCAAAGGGGAGTCCATGCTGGCCTCCACCATTCTGTGATGAGGATGGCCCATGCTTTCACATGAAGGTTTTTTAGGGTGGGAACTACTGATGATGAGTCAGATCTTTCTGGATGAAGACTTCGGGTGACTGGGTTGGAGAGGTGAATGGCAGAGAGCCTTGGGGGACCTGCAGGCTGGAAAGTAGAGTATGCCCCTGCTGGGACTGAGGGGCACAACAATAGCACACTGTTGATGGTTAAGCTCTTGTGTCAAAATACAAGAGGAAAATACATGGGCACGGAAGCCACACAGTGTGCAGACTGCATTGAACATCAATAGAAGGCGTAGAAAGAGGAGAATGCAGCTGGAAGTTGTCTGGTTTGGCCATCTACAATATGACGTTGTGTGAAACCATACTGAAATGCTGCCAAAAAACTACCCCATGAAACCAAATCATTTTTCAGCATTAAATCCATTACTTGTTTCCGGTGCTGGCTTTTCTCCTCTGCATAGGATCCGTATACTGGGTGCACGTAGACGTTTTGCAATGCTGAGCTTGGAGAAATCCGGGCACCTCACAGAGCTGGAGGCTGAGATTCTCTTTGCAGAGCTCTGCTTTGGCTGTGCGCATTGCCTACCAGCGGCCCTGCAGAGATGCTCAGAGCCACCACACACTCCCAGCAGCTCGCATGCGGAACAGAAATCTTTGTCCCATTCAAACTCCTTCTTGGAGGGTTTCTGTGGGATGTCTGATCCTGGGAAGAAAAGCTTTGGAAATAAGCCCATTTGGAGCAGCTGAGAGCTACTGTCAGTGCGGGGAAATGAGGCAGTTAAGGACATTCCGAATAAATGTCAAGAAATTGCAAGGAGAGTCACCTGCTCATTATTTTTCTAAGTTCTTGCTGAAAGAATGCTTCTTTAGGTAGCAAAAGATAGCTCCATGAGAAGCATAAATGTCATTTCTTTTTTTTTCCCCCCTTAATTCACATTAGGCAGAGGCATATGCCTTTTACAAGTTTCTGATAATGAAGGGCATGTAATAGTGACCTCATATAGCATAAGCGAGCCCTGTTTAACATGCTCATGCTTCCCTAGGTATTCATTACCAAGCTGACTGTGCCTGATGCAAACTCATCCAGCCCATTATTGCCCTGCTTTTTATTTGGGGATCACTTGAGCAGGCTGAGAGCTTTCGTCTTGGAGGGAATGTGCTTACACTTAAAGCTCTTCTGCATTTATTATAAGCGGTATTTAGGGCGGGAGGGTCGCGGCTTCAATCAGCGTGCTGCATCTGGACTTATGAAACAGGAGGAAGAGGCATGTCATGAGCCCAGGTCTTTTGCCTTCC
Organism: Bambusicola thoracicus; assembly: GCA_002909625.1. Lineage (NCBI taxonomy): Eukaryota > Metazoa > Chordata > Aves > Galliformes > Phasianidae > Bambusicola > Bambusicola thoracicus. The sequence goes on along the minus strand of PPHD01030927.1, from coordinate 2,072 downwards.
CGAAAACAGGGCTTCTGTAAAGATGTGGCACTTGTTTGCTCCACGTAATACTGGGTGATGCCCCTCTCAGAGCTCTCTGGAGGTCTGGAAGCTGCAAAGCAAAGCCAATACAGTGCTGTCCCATCTTACAAGCCTGCTCCTCCACTGGGGGAGCTTATCATGCTGACACAGCCACGCTGCTTCCAGAACTGGTCTAACAGTTCTCCTTCTGTCTGTCGCAATGTATGAGGTCTTTGGTAAGCTCCCGGTGTCCTCTGCCACCCCCTAAACTGGCCTCTGTGCTTCAAGCCACCGCATCTGTCTTTGCCCCTGGATGGCTTACAGAGATGCTGACTACCAGAGGGATCGGAGCAGGAGCTGGCATGGCAGGACCCCGATGCCCATATAATGCTGCTAGATCCATACAGATGGATGGAGGAGGCAGCCTGTAGGTGGGAAAACATATTCTACAGGTAGAAAAATTCCCACAGTGTCTTTTACTCAGCAGAAAGCAACAATTCCAGGTCCTGACACAGCCGGGCAGGTGCTTGCTTTTCTTTTGGACCTCTTTCTGATTTGATAGCTGGGGAGATTCACTGGCAGTTGCCAGTTGCAACCACAAAGGCACCTTTTAGGCCATGACCCGAGCAGACAGAGCCATCACAGCTGGATAAAAGAAAACATAGCACACAGTCAGTGCAAACCAAACATGCCCCAGCAGATCAGCTTAGGAGAAATTCAGGCTTAATCTCTACCAACCCGGAGCTCGACGCCATCAGGACACTGCTCTGCCTGCAGTTACTGCAGCCACAGCACCCAGCGAGCGCTTCTGGAGCTTGCTCACAAGAGGTGGAATTGGGCCAACAGCAGCAGCAATGGACTGCAGGGGGATGACAGCACAGCCAGCCCCATTTCTGTCCTACGGGGGATAGCAGGGTTGTACCCCTTTCTGTTGGATAGGCTCCATGGATGGTTTGGGAGGGGCTGCCGTCACACTGTCCCTGTGCTGGCTGGGACAGCCTGATGCTGACCCGGACGGTCAGATCTAATTCCCAGACCCATATATCTGTGAGGGCAAAGCCACAGCTCAACACACAGAGACATGGCACGCACCCACGCAGGCAGGGCTGAACGTTTAATCAAATCACTGGCACCCTGAGCCTGGCCAGAGCCTTCCTGATAGCACTCGAGGAGATGGAAATGTAACATTTGAATGAATGGCCCTTTAATTATGCTTTATCTGCCCTGCTCTTTCGCTTCCCGCTGCAGAAAGCCAAGTGAATGTTAATGGGAAGGCGCTCCGCAGGGCGGCTCACAACCTCACACCTGCTTGCTTTCATGCTGCTGGATGCCTGCACAGAGTATTAATTAAGCAATTAAGGCAAAGGAGGTGTCCTCTGGTCTGCAGCCCGAGCAAAACGCTCCCTTCAAGGACTTCGGGCTCTGTCGCATCACCTGCCGTTAGCAGCAACCCACCGTAAGCTCCTGAGACCGGTGCAAAAAGAGGCTGTGGCTTAGTCAGGCAAATGCAGCGTGTGAGCTGCACAGTGAAACTGGCTCTTCCAGGGATTTCATCCATGCAGAGGCTTGGCCTGACCTTTCTTTTCTTTCTTTTTGTTTTAAGTGGGGGAGCATCCTCCACTTGAAGAAAAGCGCCATTCGAGCAGAATACAAAAGCTTTAGAAATACTCCCACAGCAAAACCTTCCCAAGGCTTTTTTCTTTTTTGCTACCCCCAGTTTTTGATGTACTCCGGCCTGGCTGAGCTGTCTTTGAGAGCTTCAATGAGGGACATCACCCAAGCTCCCCTCGGACCGTGCGTAGTGATGGTGCAGTGCCACAGCTCTGCTGCTCCCAGAGAATATGGGAGATTGAACCCACGGTGTTACATGGGGGGAGGAAATGAGACGAAACTATTAGCCAAAATTGGATTTGAAGCCTTGGATAATCCACAGACTACTGTCCTTTTAGCCAAATGGGAGAGAGAAGATGAATAACACACACACACAAATGTACTTGCTGGGGATTTTTTTAATTGATAGGGCAGGAGGTCTTCAATGGGATGAAGGGATGGATTCATAAAGGAATCAAGGA
>PPHD01030925.1:0-10195 GCA_002909625.1 Bambusicola thoracicus | reverse complement strand
CTTGGCCATCCTCTCAGCATCTCCAGCAACACAGTTCTCTTCTGGACCAAACCCAAGCAAGAACATTCTCATACAGTACCTACCTGAAGTCACACAGCAGCCTTTCACCAGATACAGCACGTGGGCTTAAAAAAACAGCTTTTTCTGAACTCTACTTTGATTGCCCTACAAAAAGGTTAACGAGTGAAAGTTTACAGTCTGTGCAAGGAACACAAACATTTAGAGCTTACTTACTCAGTCCATTATTGATGAGCTGTGTTATGAAAGTGGCTTCAGAAATTGAGAAGCAGATTTGTGTCAGATCACTTATTTAAGAGGAATGCACTTTTAATTTAAGATCAGCTGGAATATAAAAAAAATTCAGCTGCACAGACTGCCATTGCCTGAAGCAAACCTTCAACCCCATGCAGACAGACCACAGCAGCCGCAGGAAGCTCCGCAGGGAGCACACAACAGAACAGCTCCTGCAAAATAGGTCTGATGGACAGGAACACCTGTACTGCCACCAGTCTTTGCTTCTTCTAAATGAACCCATTAAGGGCTGGCAACATTTTGTATTTTAGTGTTAAATTTTTGTTTTGGGTTCTGTTGCTCTGTAAGTTACAGAGTCTTTGTTGCAAAAAAATAAATTGAGGAGGGAGAACTAACAGATCTTTAGCACTTCTACAGCCGATAGAGAAAAAAATTACCTTTCTCTGAGGATGAAGTGATCCATTTTTATAGTGGCATGTACCATAGTCAAATATTTAATTGCCAATGACAAGATTTGAATTAAATGAGACTTAACACAGTCAAAGTGCAGACAGTGACATGCAAAATTAAGAACAAGGTTTTGTTTTGTTTTCTTTTCTTGCATTTATTTTGTTTTTAATTTCACTGCAACACAGACTTTGGAAACACGCTGAAACAATTCCAGAGGTGCAAAACCACCTCCAGGCCTAGAAACAATAGATGCACTTTCTGCTTCAAGCTGTCTCAACTCTTCCTGTAACTTACCTTAACTCTGAATCCAAGCACTCTGTTTCACTGCTCTGCTGTTTTAGACTTATAACATTGCTACATCACTGACCTTGTCCTGCTACTTCCATTTGCACAAATGCTCCCTACACACATTTTGCGTTAATTCAGTGATTTTCCCACTCTTATGTAACAAGTAGGTTTTTAAAATAAACTCCGGCAGAGGAAACCAAACCAACCAATGCAGTGTTTGTAGAGCCTACAGACAAGCTATCTATCAGTTAGAGGCTGCTGGGCACAGACAGCAGGCTGCATCTGACCTGGTGACCTAGAAAGGACAAGCGGTCCCCCCACCAGCCATCCTCCAAGAGATGAATTAATGGGCTTTTGATAAGAGCACATACATGCACTAAAGCATGGTAAAATAGCGTGGTTATGTGAAAAGAAAACACATGCTGAATTAGAAGTTATTTTTACGGTATAAAATGTGTACCAGCTGCTTTACAGAAAACAATTCACACAAGGTTTGTTTGTTTTTTTCCTTCTTGGGAAGAACACAGACTACAACCAGCACTGAAAACTGATTCTAAGCAACAAAAACAATTAGATTTAATGAATGAATCGTGATTTGAATGTGGTTTAGAGAAATCTGTTCCAAACGACTGCTGGCATAAAAGCCAGTGCTAAATAGTAAATACTATGGACAGGATGTAAGGAGTATGTGGAGATGATACAGTCATACTTTCACCAGATCAACAATACAAAAACAGAGAGTACCCAGTCAATTATTAGCATGTCAGTGATGATGTTTCATGAATTTAAAAAAAAAAAGAATAATTGAAGTACATATTTTAAACGTGACCTTTATTTTCTATTCCCCACAACAGCTCCTATGAACAGATTTTGTTGTACGCTTCTCCTTCATAGAAAACAAATTTACTACTTTAAGCCAGGCATGCAGACAAATGTACGGTTTAAGAGCCTGCATTCTCTATACAGCAGAAAGCCCCAGGACACAAACACCAGTAACATTTTATGCATCCGGTTTCTGTCACAAGACTTAAGTGTTAACACGTAAGTGAGTGTACTGCACAGCAATTATTATATTAATGAGCGTAAGCAGAATCCGAATCCAGGAAGGTCAGAACAATTCCCACTGACCTCATCTACGCATCAAATCCTATCTGCAAAGCTAGGTGACAAAACCCAAAAGAAATGAAGACCAAAAAGCTCTCAGAAATGCACAGTATTCATTAACTGCTACTAATGTTTAAAAGCCACTCACTTGTAGAAGGGCTTTTTTTCCCCCTCTTTTCATATGCTTGCATCGAAACATTGACCTAATACAACCAGTGAGGCACCATCAATAAAGCCCCACGCCAAAAGACAACCAAGATCTTACCCTTCGCACACACAAACATTTTTCATACAAGTACGCTAAATGCAGAAACCAAAAGTCTATTTACATAGATGTTTTGCTTGTATTTGATTGCCAGTTTACTTATATTTGAATATCAATTTGCAAGCTAATTAGAGAACATCACTAAGCCCGTTACAGAAAAATAGTGCTCCGCCATTAACTGCAGTGCTATCTAACTAATTCCTTTAAAGACTGGCTTCAAACACCATCTTCATCTCCATTCCAAACAATTAGTGTACATTTATTTCACATTTTAAACTGCAGAGAATCAATTTTTTAAACACTTTAACAGATTGCATTAGCTATTTTGATAGCTTTTACGTTACAAATTATGCTTTTAGGGATTCGTAACTTTCCTATTTAAGGGAATGTTAAACTGGAACTCACAGAGGGGCACAAATAACTCTTCTCTACAACCTGAGAGCTATGTACCATTAACTTTCAAAAACAAACGAAACCTAGTTATTGAAAGAGCACAGTACACACAAAAAAACTTGCTCCTGCAGGCAAGCTGTAATTTCCACCATTGCTCACAACTCTACCAAAGCCTCATAGACGGTGAAACAAAGCAGGAAGAACTCAACCTGTGTGCCCTGTTCTCAGGGACTACCAGCAGCACGGCAGCCATGGGACATACAACATGACAACCTTCCACTAACAGAGACGCCAGCGCTGTGGAGCCTAATTCAGCTGTGACCTCCTTTTCTTCCATTACCCTCAGCAGATTGTTTTTCTCACTAACTTATCTCCTTTCCCAAAGCAGGTCCCCTTTCTTCTCTCCCCTCTCCACGCTCGTGCCAAGCAGTGCAAATCTGAATAAGAAAGGTACATGCTGGAAATGGCTAAAAGGAAATATGCGCAGAGTATCACTGCTACTTCTGCCTACTTTGCAACTGCTGATGAATTTTCAGACACAGAAGGACACCACCACAGGAAATCCACAGCTTGGTTTAACTGCACTGCTACGAGATTGAGGAAAGGAATGGCAGCCTGTGTCTGTGTTGGCCAGCTGGGGCACCACTCACACCTTCTAACTTTTGGCTGCTTGGAATATGTTGCTTACCAAATGCGTGGAACAGAAGGGGAACTGGTTTGATGGCCAGAAAACTGTAAAGTAACACCAACAGCTGTTCCTGGGATTTCCCTCTGAAGAATGAGTCCATACACCATTCTTAAGGTCCAGTATTGCTTCTATCATGCCCAAACTCAACATTAGCTGTGTAGTAAATCCTCGCGAGAACCAGACCACCATAGAATCATAGAATCGCTCAGGTTGGAAAAGACCTTAAAGATCATCAAGTCCAATCACAACCTAACCATACTATCCTAACTATTAACAACACTCCATTCAATCATGTCCCTAAGCACCACATTCAAACAGTTTTTAAACACGTCCAGGGATGATGAATCAACCACCTCCCTGGGGAGCCTATTCCAGTGCTTAACAACCCTTTCTGTAAAGAAATCTTTCCTGATATTCAACCTAAATCTCGCCTGGTACATCTTGAGGTTATTTCCCCTTGTCCTGTCACCTGTCACCAGTGAGAAGAGACCTACCCCGCTCTCACTGTAAGCACCTTTCAGATATTGGAAGAGAGTAATAAAGGTCTCCCCTCAGCCTCCTTTTCCCCAGACTAAACAGCCCCAGTTCCTTCAGTCACTCCTTGTAGGGCATATCCTCCAAGCCCTTCACAAGCCTTGTTGCCCTTCTTTGCACCTGCTCCAGTACCTCAATGTCCTTTCTGTACTAAGGTGCCCAAAACTGAATGCAGTACTTGAAGCGAGGCCTCACTAGTGCTGAGTACAGGGGCAGGATTACTTCCCCAATCCTGCTCACCACACCATTCCTGATACAAGCCAGGATGCCATTGGCCTTCTTGGCCACATGGGCACACTGCTGGCTCATATCCAGCCAACTTTCCATCAGTATACCAAAGTCCCTTTCCATCATGCAGCTTTCCAGCCACTCCTCCTCAAGCCTGTAGGGTTGCCTGGGGTTGCTGCGACCAAAATGTAGGACCTGACACATCATAAAGGCCTGAAATAGTTTTGTGTCAGATCAGCTTGCACTCGTCCCAGCAACCACATACATGCAATGTACTCCCAACTCAAGGGGAGAAAGCTGCATTTCTAGTACAGCCTCTCCCAGAGAAGGCTGTATTTCCGCATGTAGTTAAACTGCACACCTGTAATCACAGTGAGAAACAATGAAACACACCACCACCATTACTGGTACCAACTCACCTGTAGCAAGCAGGCAGCAATGCTTTTCCAGGCTGCTCTACAGGCAGCGATGGATATCGATACCTCAAAACCCAGAGCTGTCTCTGGAAGAGAGAACACACCTCAGTGCGTGGCTATGAGCATTTCTTTAGTGGAGTTCACGTCCTGGCTGTAAGATCAGTTTATCTTCAAAAGACTCTTCCTTCTGCCTCATTCTCTCTTCCCCCTCCAGAATTTAATCTGGCTCATTTCTCAATATCCTTCTTGCTCTTCGAGGGAAAAGTCACCCAGATAGTGTATGTAGAGAATACTGCAAAACCAGTCGCACCATGTTGAAATGAAAGGCTTTAATGGGCATTAAAGGCCAGTTCCTCCTCCTACAGCTTAATAAGAATATAATAACGACTCCAGCCCTTTTTCTTCTCTCCACAACCTGCTGCTGTTCCTTGCACTGTTTTCTATCCCTCCTATAGTCTCAGCTTAGTGGGGCTGACTGATGCTTAGGACGTGCCCTGAAAGTCTGGAAGAGAATTTTTCTAAAAGTTACCATTTCCAGGTTAACAAATACACTCACACTAGGTGTCAGACCATGACACAATCAATCAAAAATAATGAGCCCATCTCACTGCATTCAACCAGAAGAAGAGCAGTTCAAAATGTATTTGAATTTGTCGATTGACATCAAAGTCTTCAAAACAGCAGTGTTTGATTTAATGTAGTTACCAAATGTTTAAATACTACTCTCTCTATTTAGTATGGTAGAATGTTCTGCAATAAAGCGTATTTTCCATAATATCAGTTCAATAAGATGCTCAAGTAATTTTGTCTAGATGACTAGTCAACAGAGGACCTTAAAGTGGGAACCTGAAAGAATAATTATATATACCATGTGTATCTTATCATGCTAACACAGGCAGCTTCACCCAAGGTTTTGCTCCGTGTGTTCCATATTCTGATCCCTCTCTATAGAATTCTTAATGCTGCTGTTGCCAGGTGATGATAAAACTTGTCTCCTACCACTGAATCAATTAGTCATCCTTAAGGGCAGCTTTGTTTGCTCTGGAGGGCCCCTCTGCAGAGCTTTGTATCTGCCATTCCACTCCCCTAGAGCATGGGTCAGCCTAGGAGAAAGCTCCAACTACAGCAATTCCAGGAAAAAATAACGTCCCTCTGGGAATCAAGGCCAGATGGCAGAGTTTAAAACAGAACTAAGGCTACATTAAGTGGTGTCAGAAGCTGATAAAACCAGACTCAGCTTCTGAGGCAGAAACTAACACCTACTTTGCCATTCCCTATTGAGCCATGCCAAGAGCCTTACTGAGGCAGCCGATGGCTCAGCTCTCGTAACTCGTGTTTCTACACAGAGAAAGGACACTGCATTTAAGATCCTCTTAAGTAACCATCTGAATATAGGAAAAGGGAATAAGTAGTAATTAATTCACTGCATTCCAAGTAAATGCACCATAAACAGAAATTACTATCAGAGCTGGACTAATTAACCAAGATAGTAATTTGCGCATTCCAGAACACTGCAACCATTCAGGATCTGTGTAATTTCTCCATAAGAGTATTTTTCTCTTTATCAAGATATATTTGGAAGGACCTACAGTGAAAACATGAGCAGAATTTTGTAGAGAATAGAGGTGAATCAAGTTCCCTTTTCTGGAAAAAGGAAGTGGACCCAATAGCTGATTTAGGGTTTTTTCTTTGTTTCAAAAACAATATATATATGCACACACTTTCACCCCAATTCAAATATTCCACAAAAAGAAAGCATTTTGATTAGTGTGTTTGCAGGATTCTTTCAGAATGGCTTCTCTAGAACTCAAGCAGTAAATTCTCAGACTACTGGATATACTGATCCAAATGCTATACTCCATAGCAGCTTTAGTGTCCACCAAGGAACAATGGAATCTCGTTTTCAAAATCATGTTTGTCTTCTATATGCATCCAAAATATTGCTGAATTTCATAATTTGTTCTCTCTATATATACATAAAGTTTAACATACATCAGCATTAATTAGTAGGTCAATACTGGAGAGTAAAATCAGGTATCACAAATCAGACGTAGAATTTTACAGAAACAGATGAAAAGAGGAGTCACTATTCAAGTATATATCACTTTCCACTAAGTTGAGCATATGATTTATGTATACTCTAGGATATATTCCATTTTTAACTGAGGAGTGGGGGAAAGGGAGCAGAGAACCACATCTCTATAAAAAACAACAAAACTCTCTTGCTTCGTTAAAAGCAAGCTCTGTTTTTCAGGGGACAACTGTCTGAGAATAAGTCAAAGAGCTTGGCAGATAAACAGACAACAGAAATAATAAAACAGGTGCTGTGCTTGTGTAGTTAAAGCAAACAGAGGAAGCTCTACTGATCCAGGATAGTAAGCTCAGTAGCGACACATGAGAATTTAGGATGCTGCAGGGAACGCAAAAAGGACAAACAGGAAGACTGTTTGAGAAAAGAAGAGAAAAAGGATTAAAAGGCGAGAGAGTAAGAACTAGAATACAACTGTAACATAAAGTAAGTCAACTGGCAAAGCACCACCAAGAAGTGGCACTGAAATTTACTCTGCTTCACATGGGAAGAGGACAAAAATAAACCTACTAAATGCTAAGCAGGAGCAGTCAGAAAAACAAATATTCTCAACATAAGCTTCTTAAAAGAAAAAAAAAAAACAACCAACCCAACCAAAAACAACATCCTTACTCTCACTAGGGCAAAGAAGCATAACCTGAAGCATGTGGCTGTACGTTGAGTGCTTTAGTTTTGGGGAGTGCAGGTAGGGTGTGCAAAGAAGAACTATTTAAAAAAACAAAACATTTGGGAAGAATGGAAACAGTTTCTTTCAGCTTGCCAGCTGAGAGACCCCATCCATCTGAGATTCTTTGGCTGTCTGCCTGGAAGGAACTTGTCAAATCGTCTTTCTTGCTAACGGCAAGGAGACTTCAAACAAAGCAGTCACTACTTTCATTTTTGTTTCCTGGAAAAACACAAACTTTCTTTCGGTGAGGAACAAGAATTTCCGTCTTCAAAAATATGATTCTGCTTTCAGTCTTAACATTCACTGGAGTATCAAAGATGCCAGCGTATGCTACCGTAGAAAGAACACAATTGCATAAAGGTGTAAAGGTGTTGTTTTCTTTTTATTTATAGCGAGGAATAAAACATAAGCCTTAAAAGCAGCACTGCTGTCTTGTTTTAAGCATGACGACTTCTAGAAGGAATTTTATTCTTCACTGACGATGGACATTTCTATGTATGGAATGATGAAAACAGTAGCTGCACCAAAAAAAAAAGAAAAAACCAACAGAGTGCATCTGGGATAGCCAGAAGATGCATCACCTGCATTACTTAATGAAGAAAGCATTACTTACATTTAAATACCAAGCAATCTTAAACATTAACATTGGGATTGATTTTTCTCGGCTTTGGTCACCTAGAAATCAGTTGCCCAGTGCAAGACCAGCTTCCAGACTTCCTTATCATCACAGGCTCTTTGGGGAACAGTGCGTCCCATACAGAGTTGAGTAATTTGGATGGATGAACTTATCTCTAACATCATGCAACTTTACAGCAAGCTGGAAGAGCAGCTCTCCAACCCCAGAACCTCCAGTCCTCCCTCACCACAAACAGTTCCCGAGAACCATCCCCACCCAGCATACCTTTCTCTCATTCTCAGGCTCCTCCCATTAACCAACAAACATCAGCAGAGCTTACTATCTCCAGCTATGCAGCCACCAAATCAGAGAACAAGTTATGCTCACACAGGTACATGGGATGCACCTGCAAACGGCACCACAGTTGACAGGACGTGGGGACACACCTAATACTGAGGGGAACCAACAGTGTGAAAAGAAATAAAGCAAACAAGGGGAAAATTCCTCACCCTAGTGGCATCTTCCCAGCAATATGTTTCTGGATTGTTTTAGAACAAGTTATATTCAAAGTTGTAAACTACAAAGTCAAGTCAGTGGGAATGCTGAAATCAGAATCTGGCATCAGATATCAAAGCATCAAAACAAAGGTTATTTAGTTAGAGCTTCACTGCTTGAAAAGAAAAGGCAGCAAGGATACCCTGGCTCCATTTAAACACACAAGATCTGTCTGCAGAAACCTAGGGACAGGGAGTATGAGCTATACCCCAGATAAGCTGGCCAATCTCATTCAATTTGTGGTTTCACAACCGTTTGGTACCAACCTCAAAAAGGAGGGGAAGCGGAAGCAACCCTGTCAGCTGGCTTCAGCTTACATAGCTCATGGAACAGTGGTGTTACTCATCCATGATCACTGCTTATCTCAGTGTTGGTCAGGGAGATATTTTCTTCCTCTATCACCGTGCAACTCCAAAAGCTCAGAATTATTTTACAGCTACACAATGCTCAAACGATGCATTTAAGACTCATGTCTAGGCAACACATTTGTTTAGCAGAGAAGTAAAATCATGCATATAGTAACAGGACACAATATTAAAACATGTGCAACATTAAAAAAAAATCATTAAATTATCAGACCGAGAATCTGAAAGTTTGAACTATTTTTCTGCAAATAACTGTTCAAGTAACCTTCCTAGGTGGGTAATTTCAGTAGAAATGCATTATTGTTATCTTAAAATTTGCAGGATATAGAACAAGAGATTAGATAAACAGGTTGGACATGCATATCAAGTGGCCAAAGTATTTCTTTCCTGGATGAACTACAAGACTGATAAAACCAGCACAAGCAAGGGCATTTCATATATTAAACAGAACTCCCTCTTCAACTTAACCTCTTCTTCTCCAAATACTAAATCTTATGCATGACACTTCAAGTACAAATTACATTTTAAATAAAGAAACAAGTAAGAAGTATTGTGTCTGTAAATTCAGGTTGGGTATCTTCTACTCGGTGAAGTCTGGTGAGTTATTTGTACAAAACCTGTTTTATTTAGCACTGGAACATTTCAGTCTTCAAATACTTAACAAATACATTCAATTCTAGAAGAACTGGAGGCCCAAATAACTCCACAGCTTTATCAGTAAGATAAACACTATTTTTCTGGTGTGCAAAGTTTATTTTAATTTTCTTTCAGAGACTATTATTTTTCTCCCCCTTCCCTTGACAGAAATGAAGGTGTTGGTTCTGAGCTCCTCCCAGATCCTTAGTGAAGTCACTGTAATTCCACCAAAGGGTCTGATGCTTATTCAGAATATATTTCTCCATCGATTTATCACATATCATGACAAATGAATACAGGGATACCAACTTAATATATGTCCTAATGTACAGAAGGACAAACTAGTGGAGGTTAATATATGCTAGCCACATGAATGAATGGAGAAAGTCATTACCAATTGAAGAAATATTATTTTTCCTCCACGTAATAGGAATAATTCTGACCCTCCCTGAAAGAGACACCACTGAAATACAGGAATAGAAAAAGAGTATCACATAGCACATGGTGGAACACTTCCCCATACTCTCAAATCTGAGCATTTCCTATAAGGATACTTAATAATCAAATATCCCAGATTACTGTAACAACTGAAAAGCATAGATCAACAAGTCATACGATGATTCTACTTTTATTTACATTTTGGTGAGAG
>PPHD01030924.1:0-10195 GCA_002909625.1 Bambusicola thoracicus | reverse complement strand
TTTGAATATCTCAAATGCATGGGGATTGAGATGTCTTTCAAATCACTGTTGCAAGCCAAGGTGTCTGGTTTTCAGTGCTCCTGGAGGTCATGATTTTCTTTCTTTTATGCTTTCTTAATAAGTATATTAGAGCACTGAAGCTTTTCTTTAACAGTTTGACAGGATGAACTCTGCCAGGCCTATGGAGTCAGGCAAATATTTTAACTCAGGCAGATTTCTGAATGACTAGAGAATGTTTTTCATCTCTGGAATCACACAGCTTGTGCAAATGTATATACACATTTTGTATCAAACCATTCAGTGGAAAAGGGTGGAACATCAATAAATCAGGGCAAAGCAGCTGCTTCTGTCATAGGGAATCAGAGATTTGTGGAAAACTTGTTAGGGCAACTTTGTTATTAGGCTAATATCTGCTCTATCACATAATTTCTATGCTGTTATATGTGGAATCAGTTCGCAACTATATGATACATTCAAAGTATGGCACAGCAACCTCATCAAAATATCTCCGTGTTCTTATGAGTACCTAGGATTGAAAGAAATGTTCCTGTGATCTTGGACCTATATTTTCTCTGAAAGAGTCCTACTCAGTGCCTTCAGGTAGAATTCAGTCTCCTTGTTTACTTGCATGTGACCCTGATGCACTAGAAATAATTCCTCAGCTCAGTTTACCCACTTACTCCTTCCATGCTTGACAATCTATTCCCTGTCCTTCCACAATCCTTTGTGGAGTTACTGTTGAGTGAAAGATAAGCCGGGATCTCAGTGTTAGTATCCTGCATGACCTTTCTTGGTAATACATAAGGACCTCATGCTGGTCTATAGGATCAGACCACACAAATACTCCCCTGACACCTTTGGAGCTGTTTCAAGACTAACGTGTAATAACAACTGGCATCTGAATACTGTTATGCTACCTGGGCATAACAGCAATGAGGCAGAATCCAAATGGAAGGTTGTCCCAAATGGAAGAAAGACAGTGAAAGAGGTCTTGTCTTGGAGCACTAACAGTTGTTTCTTAGGTCAGAGCTGAATACGCTGAGCTTCATCAAGTCAAACAGAAAATTCAGAGTGCAGAAGTCAACAGAGAACATATGTAGTTTGCAAAGGAATGTGCTACAGAGCAGAAGGTGTGACCTGTGGGGCCACATCCACTCCCAGCATTTGGTGTCACCGCTTCAGGGAAGGAGTATGGTGACCTTTACCTCTGCCAAGCCCTATTCTTTGAACAGTCAATACTGTGAACTTCAAAACATTGCCATTTGGAAACTTAAAACAAAACCATATACTGCAAAAATATTGTTTTCCATTTTCCTTATTTACTTTTTAAGTGTTTGTGTTTTTTCTCCCTGGAGTTGCGGGGCTCTTGTTAGTCCAAACTGCCCACCCTGGGAAAGCTTGAGACAGATGCTGTTTTGTTTTGTTTTTCTGCAGTGTAAGCTGTTTTCAGTGTGTTAAATGCATAATAACTCCAATCACTTCAATCACCCGTTCCTTGGCATAATTTGTATGAGTTCATTTTGTAAGCAGCGAGTTAGAGAGCTCTAATGCTTGCATTGCTATTAGTTGTACCATCAACAAACATACCTGTATTTTAATGGTCCCTGTATCCAGCTTGCTCTCGTAGGAGTAGTGCTTACAAACTGTCTTGAAACATTAAAATTGAAGAACCAAATCAGAGTCAAATTCCACAAAATCTACTTAACAGGTGAGAAACGTGTAAGAATCTCCTGTGGTAATCTGGCTTCCAAATTGTTTATTTATAACTAGAAATTAGGTCCAAGTATGACACCTAATTTCTCTTTCACAGTTTTTCTGGCTCTGAACAATGATAATTCTGAAGGTTCTTAGCAGTGATGTGAATTCTGAATTTCTCAAGGCGCTTGGCTTGAAGGATTTCTTCTGTTATTTCTATTGACTGCTTGCACTTTGGGTCAGAAAACATTTCCATTTCTAATTTCTGAATTGTGTTTATCTAAGCCCTCAGCCACTCTTCAGGCTCCTCACTCTGTCAACTTTTTCCCGTTTCAGCAAGTTTGTACCTCTTCTTGCTAATGGGCTTTATTTAAGTTCATGCAAATTGCTACTTAAGCTTAACCTTTAAAAAATCCTAAGCATAACACCTGGTAATGACATTAATAAGTCTTCAAAAGAAAAAAAAAGTTACAGAAATCCCCACCTTCTTTTGCAATTGTTATTTGCATTATTCCCTGAAGCACGTATAATAAGGTATTAAAAGCTGGTAAGGTTGTCAACCAAGATTCACTCGTCTGACATTTTTGTCACCTCAAATTACTTTGTTGTTTGTGCTCTAGCTCAAATTTCAACACGTTGCTGGTTAATTTCCCAGTCACTCTGATTACATCATAATGAATTCATCAGCATTTTAAATGGTGCAGTGTCATGACATCAGAAAGGAGTTACAGCCGCGTGATCACACTTGATTGTTTTTATTAAATGTGACATACAAAAACAAAGATGCAATTTCAAACTTTTTCCTCCTTTCCTCAGTGCAGACATAAATAAAACTCCTTTTCAGCACACTGATAATGTAGGCGCTTGAAAGCATTGTAATGTTTATGATGTACAAGTGTCTCATAAAATCAATGATAAATCAGGCAAAATGAAAGCCTTATGGAATGAAATTTATCAGTAACGCGCACCAGCTCATGCAAGAACCATTAGATTTGCAAACCTGAAATTCTGTGGGAATAAAAGGGATGAACTGGAGGCCCAGAAAAATGTTCTGTAGCCAATCTCTGTGCCGTGTTGTTTGTAGAAACAAAGATAGAAATGTGTTTAAAAACTTGAGCTCGTTGCTAAAACTAACTTGTAACTGAAGAAGTGATGCACTAACAAAGCTAGAAGAGAGCAGCTGATTGCTGTCAGTGAAGCTAAGTTGTGCTGAAGGTTTTTGCAACATAAGGTAGTTTTCAGTGTAGCTTAAACAGCATTGTGAATCCTCACCCATTCATGGTTATACATAAATGTGCTTAGCAGAGTTATTTCTGCAATGATTCAATATATTTATGTCCCTGGAGAGTGGTCGTCTATTAAAGAGAAGCAGCATTTGAATGGACAGAGCTCTGAGAAGCAGGGCCATGGCTACTGTGTGTGTGAAATTTTGGTCACTGATTTGGTGCTTTTTTTTCTTTTACTTTGTTCTTCAGTGATTCCTAGCATGTCAACATGCACTACATCCCTGTAAATCCAAATTTCACCTTCCTGTAGCTTTATTCATGACTGTAGCAAGAGTGTTAACATTGCCAAATGACTATCCCATTGCAGAAAACTGTCCTCTTATGCGATTCCTGACAACTTGTAACCACCCAGAGGCCATCCTGAAGCACCAACTCAGGCGCACCACATGAGCATCCAACAGATCCAGTAGATAGAAAACAGTCTTCTCAGTCTTAACCCACTCTTACAAAGGAGACATACTGTTTTGCAAAACAGGATGTTCTGGATACTATCATTTGTTCATGGTTCATGATTTGTTGTTGCTGGGGTCGTGCTCCCAATTAGCAAGGAGTAGACTGTGTGTTCAGGATGAGTAAGTCACTGCTAAATCTTTTGTATAGATGTGTGTACGTGTGTGTATTTAGGCACAGGAAACTTTTTCTGTTTGTATTTGTTAATGTGGTTGTTAGGATAATGAGTTCTCCAGTCTCAATATGCAAATACCAGTTAAAATTCAGAACTTTTTTTGTGAGTGCCATGGTGGTTAGTTTTCTGAAACAAAAATTTCTTTTTGTTTTTGGCTTCTGGAAGTGCTTTATGACTTTCTGTGTGTGAGGATAAGGAGAAATGTCTTTGTTGCTTAAAGGATTGTTACTTACTCTTTGGGTCCCTGTTGCTTTTGGGACCAACTCTAGTTTTGGAAAGATTCTATTAGGAAAGTTCACATCTTGGATGGTTGTTTATATTCCACCACAGTAAGTTTACAGTTTTAACACTCGTTATTAGTGCCAAAAGCTTTCTCCAGCATGAAGGAGTAGAATCAAAACAGATTTTGGCAAACCTAGTGCTTCATGGGGAGTTGTTCCTATGCAGAGGACAGCAAGTAGGTCATCACAGTGCATCCTATTGAAATGACCAGGAGTATCATTTACAGTAGGCTCAAGCTTCCACAGGGGCAATGAGACTTAATGCCAGAGGACCCATGAGAGCTATCCTACTCTACTGGTTGTGCTTGAGCAAAACCTACCCCATGGCCTTTTCCACTGAATTTTCTGTTCCAGAGAAGGGAGGGGGAGAAGGGTTGCTGTATGCTTAGGAGGAGCTACTGATCAGCAGATTTTATGAGCACATATTTCACATTCTTTATTTCTTCCCTTGACCCATTCTAACAGCTGAAATATTTATGTGCATCTCACCATGCACAAGAAATGAGACTAGTGGACCACGTAGATTTGTTTCCAAGTGAGTAGCAGAGGGATGAAAGAAGAAAGGGGTGGTGTGAGTAAATTATTAAGTTGAATGAAAAATCAATGACATATTTTATCAGATGCCATTAGTCTGTACCTCGAAGTGTCAGGGAAAAGACATCTAAAACATTTGGTGTATTCTGGTGAATGATAAAACATGCTTTTCTGGAAGTGTTGAGATTAAGGAACCGCTAGTTAAATAAAATCAAGCATAAGGCATGGACTGGAGCTCAGATCAAGATTATCCACATGGCTGAGCCCATTAAGAGCTTTGCTCTTAATAACTAAGCCTGTTTGGTTTTTGAGATTAAATATAGAAATTTGATGAAGCCAAAGAAATTAAATGTACTCATAAAATGATGCTAACCATCTGTGCAGCCTTTCTAAGGTGTGCTCTGGGTCAGCTCAAAAGACATGTGGCTGGGTTTTACCTACTTTCTTCCTACATGGCATCTTCCTTTGAACCTTTAAGCTTTCTTTGGTTCTGCCAAGAACTTACCTTGGCTCAGGAACCTTCTTGAGATTTGTAGGAGGCCAAAGATTCCTGAATTATTTTGCTATCTTGAACACATTTTATCAGGAACATTGCTTAGAGAGGATGCACTATCTGCAACATATTCCTGCTTCTGGGACTCTTCAGCCTGGAGAAGAGAAGGCTCTGAGACCTTATAGCGGCTTTCTAGTACCTGAAGGGAGCCTATGGGAAAGCAGGGGGAGGACTGTTTATAAGGGCAGGTAGTGACAGGATGAGGGAAAATGGCTTTAAACTGGAAGAGTGTAGATTTAGACTAGGTATCAGGAAGAAATTCTTTACTGTGAGGGTGGTGAGACACTGGAACAGGTTGCCCAGCGAAGCTGTGGATGCCCCTTCCCTGGAAGGGCCATTCAAGGCCAGGATGGATGGGGGTCTGAGCAACTTGGTCTAGAGGGAGGTCTCCCTGCCTATAGCAGGGGGTTGGAACTAGATGGTCTTAAAGGTCCCTTCCAATCCAGACCATTCTATGATTCTGTATAACTGTAAATTGACAGAAAGACAAGACTACAGGAAGAAAAGAGCACGTAAACTAGAAGTGCTTCTCTTCAGAGGCCTCAAAGACAGTTCACAGAAGCTCACAGCAGTGCTACACATCTCCACAAATTCAGATTACTTTTTATTCACTGTGCTGATGGCCCAGACAGTGGTTTGGTCTCACTAGATCTGTGTATGGTAGCAGATACATAAGGTTGGTGCCTTCACAACACTTTAAAATAAAAGAGGGGTAAAAGTGCTGTGTCTTATCAGAGAGTGTAGATGAACGCTTTAGAATGAGTACCCCAAATTCATCCTCAAAGGCACCAGGAAGATGTTTTCTCAGACATAGATACAGTTGCAGCTGTTTAAACAGTTACCATGCTCCAGCTTGGTCATAGTACAATTGTGGATGCATACAGGCAAATGTAAAATAAAGCTAAGTGTATGTTAAGATAAACTTACATTTGCTAGTGATTATAGAGGATTACTTTAAATTGTCTAATGTGATGGGAGCTGAGTGTGCACATGAACAGTTGTGTTTAGATGGTACTTGGAACTCCTAACCATGCTAATGTAACATGAGTCCTTGCCTGTGATACCAGAATAAAAGTACATCACTAGAATTAAAATCTCTCGAATTGATGCTTGATAAAGGAAAACATTCCCAAGACAAGAAAATGAACTTGATGGATTTACTGCTGCAAGTCATCCTTGTAGTAATAAGAAGCTTAATGGGATCCAACAAAGGATTAGACATTTATTTGACTAGTAAGGCAGTCTGAAGTTATTCTAATGTCAAACAAAATGCTAAGTGAGATAATATTTTTTTAAACATGCAAAAACTAGAAAGGATGCTTTAGCAGAGTAGTTTCCTGCAGATAATATGCTATTTTAGAAGATTCCTGCCTGTCAGAAGCTGGCATTAGTCAAAGCTCAGGCATCTCATGATAACTCCTGTGGACTGATGTGTGTCCCCCTCCAAACAGGGCATCTGAGTCATGCATAGTTTGTGTCTTTACTCCTGTAATTTTCTTTTAAATAGTAAGTTCTTCAGAACAGAAGTTACTTTAAATTTCCATCTGGGCTGATAGGCACATGTCCATGCAGGAGCTATTCTGGCACTGGAACTAATCCTGTCTAGGAAGTCTCTTTTTGGCTTTTATTGGAAGGCAAAGACTGATGTAAAGGGAAGTGTGTTGTTGTGCAGGACACCCTGTGTCGGTAGCTCTTCCTCCTGCTTAGCTACTAAGCATCTAGGCCCAAATGCTACCAGGATCTGTCACAGAATGTCCTTTGCAGCTCTTGAAAGAGGCCCCCTCAGCCAGTCTGTGGGGACGGCATCTGTGCTGTCTGTACCTCAGAGAGGACAGCTGGAGTAACGGGAGCATTTTTCAGCCAGAGAGAATCTTGTGAGGATTTGGTTAACTCCCAGATGTTAGTGAATATGTACAAACTGAGCTTTTGTCCAAAGCAAGGGAAAACAATTGCTTAACAAAACAGATATCCTCATTTCTGTTTAAAAACTGGCCTCAGTTACTTAGAAATGGGTGCTGTATTCACCCATCCCTCATATACTGGGAGGTGCTTGGTGTAGAAACCACATCTGTGGGATTTAACATCTAGATGCAGAAGAGAATATACATTAAAAATAGTAGGGCATCTGACCAACTGGTCAGATCTTGCAGTCTGTTCTGCTCCAGTCAGCACATTCATATGTGTTTCACATTAACAAGTAAAATGGGTCTAGCTCTATGGGGACTGCTAAAGCTAAGAACTAAGTTTGCTCACAAGTGGAAGATTTCTCCTCTCAGGATGGGAGCATTCAGTAGCTGAACCTTAACTTCAACAAAACCTCCACAGTACATAAAAGTATTTGCCCACTTTATGTGGGGACATCAATTAAGACAACTGGTTTTGCTGCTAAGCCCACAGTCCAAATTTTCTCATTTGTTTAATTGTTGAGGATAATAAAGTCATTCTCTCTAGCATAAACTGGTGCTAATCCCATGTTCCTTGTCAACTCTGAGCAGGTTATCAGTTGCAGTACGAATGCTCTCTTTCTTAATTGCCTGCTGTATTCACTGAATCTAAAGCAGCAAAACAAAGACAAATCTTAAAGCAAGATTTGTAATGTAATGTGAACTTGCAAGCAAGGGCTCTTGGGGAATTGTTGCTTCACCACTCAAGAGTGTAACAGTCATTAAAAGCTTATTAGGAGTAGTTTCTAATGAGAGTCTAAAATATTATTTTAATTTAGAAATTGAAGGAATCTTTTACTTTCTGGTATTTAAGTATAATTTTGTTATAGAACAAAAAAGGTTTCAGTTTCCAACTAAGCCAGAAATGTGTACAGTATTGGAAATTGTTTTTAGTAAATGGATGTTTGAATTTAATAGAGTGAGATCTACCAGTTACCCTTTATTTGTAGCTGAGACATGGATGAGTTTAGCTTTCTCTGTAGCGAGTGTCTATGACCAAAAGTCAATGAAATCTGTTGACAGGTTGAATCGTTAGTTTTCTTGGCATGAATTCATCATCTTGGAGAACACAATAAAAAAGCTGTTCTCAGTTAAATGATATGGAACAAATGCAAAGAGATATGTGTGATTTCTGAAGGAGAAAATTTGATGTGAAAAGTCTCATAACTTTACAAAATGTGAGTCCCAGACAGCCATTTCAGATGACACTGTGATATTCTCCTCCTGCTGAAAAATGACTAGCATTGGGGTGTTTGCTGTTTCCCAGAGTGATGAAAATGGTTCAGGAATCTCAAACACACTCACACATACACACTTCTGTCCAACTAAATGTCATAACACACATGGTGATGCAGAAAGTTGTATTTGATCAAAAATTCAGTTTTTGTGTGGCTACAAATTGTTTAAAAAGAAACAACAGTACAGCCAAAATCCTAAATGAAGTGTTTCCAAAATGCTCCCTTTCTTTTTTTTTCCACATCTGTTTTCCTGTCTTTCCAGCTGATTTTCCCTCTTTTTTTATTTGCAGTGAGCATCAGTAAAGGTTGCTCAGTGCTGCCCAATTCTATCAGTTAGCACCTTTATCCTAAGCCAGAAGTTGACCGAAATGATAAAGCTCCTTTAGCAACAGACCATCTTCTCAGCTGATGGGCTTTATGTGTGGAATGTAACTCAAATTTTCAATCTTTGGCTTCTGGAAACCTTTTTTCTACCTTTTTCCAGTGTTTGACAGCTCTTGGCTTAATAGTCTGAATGTAAAGAGTTTGTAAACGTGAGCTATTTTCTTCTGACTCTATTTTTCTTCCCAGTGTAATACACAATGGTTATTTTGAAACATATCAATTTTTATCTGGCCATAATGTTTGTAGAAGACAAAATAGCTGTTAATTTATGGGAAGATTCCACTAGCTCCATTGCATGTGTTCTCTGAAAAACCAGGAAGTATTTGGACCTTGCCTATAAATTGTTCCAATAGGGGTTTAATTCACTCAAACTATAAGCATATCAATGTGAAGTAAGAGACTGGGGGAATCTGGCAATAGAAAAAAGAGAGAAGGTGGGTGTGTGAGGGACTGATTAAAAAATAAAAATAAAAACACAGGAGGAGGAAATTACAAAGGAAAGGACAATAAAGAGAAAGTTGGGAAGGCTGTTGTGAAATACTGGAATTTCTAGGTGAAAGAACAGTCCTAATAAACTGAGACAGAAGAATAAGGTAGTGATATAGAAAAGACATGTCAGCACAGCAAAAGATCTAGGAGCTCAATTTATAATAGTATTCAACTACGCAAGCCAAAGAACAGGAAACTCTGTATTGGAAAATAAACACATGTCAGCCAAATCTGAAATCATATGTTTTTCTATTGAAAAAGAAAAATAACAAGTGTTTGTCAAGGAAGTAGCATTGTAAAGAAATTCAACGACCTACTTAAAAGAACCCATTTTTCCTTGCTCAAACAAGGAAGTTCAAAAGCATAGTTTATGAGACCATACATTTTAGAGTTCCAGCTATAGCATGTGAAATAGAGGTTTATGTACATAGCCAGAATAGCAGAAGTATGTAAAACAAACTGAGGAAGAATGGAGTGGGGCAGGATGTTTGCACAAAGTGGTGCATGGACAAGGGTCTGCATGGGACATACATCACTGTGCAGCATCCTCTTGCTTTTTCCCACATGCTTGCAAGGAGCCATCAGGACTGAAGTAGGTTTCCTCCTCTCTTGCTGGGAAAGGTTTTTCTTGGCTCCTAGAAGACACTTGTCAGATCTGTCTTGCTCAAACTGCCTAAATTGGTTTGTGAAGCTTTTACATTGTTATTCTTAAAGGCTGGCCAGAGCTGCTGCTTTCCCTCTTTTCTTCATATTATACCACTAGCTTTTCTGGGTTATGCTAGTAAATTCCTGGTACCGGGCTGCTCTACTTGCTTCTAGGATATCCTTGCTTTTGAAAGCACAGACTTACATTACAGTAGGAGAAATACTAATGACTTAATGCTCTATTTCAGATGGATGAGGTTCAGGTTGCTAGGAGCTTTGCCAAGGATCTGTGCGTGATATATAAACATGACAAGAAACTTAGACAGTGGTATCGTTGAGACTGCGCAACCTCACTTCATAACTGGTTATGTTTAGGAAACCAGACCTGGACCAGCAGGAACTTTGTGAAGTTGAACAGGGAACAATGCAGAGAAAAAAAAAGTCCAGATTCTGCACCTAGGGTGGAATAATGCCAGACATAAGGGGGTAGACTTGGAGACAAGTGGCTGGAGAGCAGCCCTG
>PPHD01030923.1:0-10195 GCA_002909625.1 Bambusicola thoracicus | reverse complement strand
GAGGCTCAGGGGAGACCTCATTGCACTCTATAACTTCCTGAAGGAAGGCTGTGATGAGGAGGGTTTTGGCCTCTTCTCCCAGGCAACAAACAGGACCCAAGGAAATGGCCACAAGTTGTACCAGAGGAGGTTTAGGTCAGACATAAGGAAAAACTTTTTCTCTCAGGAGTGGTCAGGCACTGGAATGGCTGCCCAGGGAGGTGGTGGAGTCACCATCCCTGGCAGCGTTCAAGAGGTGTCTTGATGAGGAGCTACGAGATATGGTTTAGTGGCTTGTGGTAGCAATGGTAATGGGAGGATGGTTGGACTAGATGATCCTGTAGGTCCTTTCCAACCTTGCGATTCTATGATTCCATGATTTCTTCTATAACCCTACTAGCCTCTTTTCCTGCTCTAAGCAAAGCAGTTCTGGCCTCCCTATCCATGCCTACATAGGGAAGAGATGTCCAAAGTTGTCGCTCCAACATGCTCTTTTTTTCCTTCAGCTTTTAATGGCCTTTTTCACCACTATTGTGAACAGCTCTGCAGGAGAACTGAACTGAGAAGACAGTTTCCTCAGGACTTCACATACTTCAGAACCGGATAAAAGCTACATTAAAAAAAATAGCCACAGGCCTGACTAAACAGCAAATTTTCTAGAAAGCTGTCAACTCTCTGTCAGCATTTGGATGGCTGAGAAGCTAAGAATATAACAGCAACGTGGTGTTAGTATACTAACATGCTTGCCATCCCACCAATTCTAATAGCATGAAACTTTACCAGATCTTCACAGTTTCTCAGGAGGCAGATAAGTCTTTTTTGGGTGTCACTTCCCATTTCTGTCTCTATAAACAAATATGCTCCGATTTATTGTTTCCTAAACAACGTAGTATTGCAAGGAAGAACTCATATCACAGCGAGCTCCCCAAAGCCTGAACAAGGGTCACGTCACCAAGTTAAAATTCCCAGGAGTCAGCTGCTCTCAATTCTTGGCTGGAACTAGACAAGGGACTCCTGGCATAAAGCTATTTAAAAACATCCAGAGCTCTAAGATTCTCTGTTGCTTCGTGCTCCTCACAAATGTGAGATAATTTAGTATTCATGACGATTAAATTCTCACAACACTGTCTGAAAGAATTTCGCACTTCACACACATTTTTCCTCTATGGGCATATAAGAGATATTAGCTTTCTCAAGACATTTCAAACATAACACACTGCTGCCATGCCAGTTACAGGCCTTTCGAGAGCAACATTCTGAAATGTACCAAAACAGAGTAGCTCAAACAGGAATTAAAAAGCGACCACAACATCAGGCTTAATTCACCAACGTCCGCAGAGCTGCGCTGGCATCAAACCAAGATTCTAAACCAGAAAGAGATTTGGGGATGATAAAGGGCTGTGTAAACCAAAGCTGTTAAAACAAAAATAAACAGTTGCGATAAAATTAACTCCATTCATAGCAGGAAAAGGATTGTTTCTAAATGACTTAAAAAGGCAGGAAAAAAATGCAATACATTGTGTTTGTGTTTTACAAAGCTTTCTATTTTAAGGTATAATTTATGAATTTAATTTTTGTTCTGTTTTCTGGACTGTTCTGTCTAAAGACATTTTATGGCACTGGGGAAAAGATGGCTGTCGAGTGTGAGCCAATGATGCTTTGGCTCTCTGAGCTCTTCTTAGACCAGCTCTGTTAAGCCGCATAAAGGTCAGCTGTCCACAGACACACACTTGAGACAACGCAAAGAATCTCCTGATTTGGTCAGGCAGCCAGAGAGAAATACTGTCAACTGTGTTTAATACAGTAAAGAAGCGTGTAAATGAAACTTATTGGGTTTTCTGTCTTTTAAGCAAGGGAAGGAAGGCAAGGGGAAATGTGTTCTTTCCTTCTATTTAGAGAATGGTGGTGTGGAGCTACCGAGTGACCGATCTGAATGATAAAAGAAGATGAAGCTATACACAGTAACCACAGCAAATGAGACAGGAAGCGTCTTTCTTCCCTTTCTTCACACAGAAGCAAAGGCACATACAGCCTATCAGGCATTTCTCTTCAGCTTGCTGTCTATAAAAGTCCTGTATTTTGTTGAAACCGTCTCTAACAACATTAAGCAGTGTCAGTTAAGAAAAGTAAAAACAGGAAACGGAATGTGATTTTAAAAATGACCATAGAACAAAACTGTGATGCTCCTCCATAATTACAGGCTAATAAATTCAATGTTGCTAAATAAAAAATTTTGCTTCTTAACCAAGTGTGATTTTAACATAGGTCACACCAAAAGTAATGCCTCCTATTTATTTCCATGGAAACAACAACAAACAGCACAATAATAATATTTGATAGAGCAAGTTCTCAGCTCCAAAACACAACTTTTCAACACAGTCATCACTGTTAGCCATGTACTTTCATCAGCAATGAACAAGAGCCTGCATGCTCTGCTCATAACAATCTGCACCAGCAAAGGTGACCCACTGTTGCTGTCACCATTGATGAAATGTACGACTCACCCCTCATTGTGTTCACATCCACTGTGAGTCTCCATAAATGTTCAGCATGCATTGATGAATGTCAGTGGGTGCATTTTTTTCTGTATGGACGAACTCAATTCTACCCTTTTGCTTCATCCACATTTCCATGTCAGACACCATTGTGTCAGAGTACCCCTCTACTGCAACAAAGCAACAAAACATAGACATAGACCTGCTGGATCACATCCCGGGGAGGGCCACAAAAATGATCCAAGGGATGGAACCCTCTCCTATGAGCAAAGGCTGAAAGAGCTGCGGCTGTTCAGCCTGGAGAAGAGAAAGCTCACAGGTCACCTGATAGCGGCCTTTCAGTATCCAAAGAGGAGCTACAGGAAAGAAGGGGACAGACTTTTTAGCAGGCTCTGTGGCAACAGAACAAGGGGAAATGGTTTCAAGGTTAAAGAGGGTAGATTTAGGTTAGATATAGGGAAGAAGTCTTTCACAGTGAGGGTGGTGAGGCACTGGAAAAGGTTGCCCAGAGATATGGTTGATGCCCCATCCCTGTAGACTTTCAAGGCCAGGCTGGATCAGGCCCTGGTCAACCTGATCTAGCTGTGCATGTCCCTGTTCATTGCAGGAGAGTTGGACTAGATAGCCTTTGAAGGTCCTTTCCAGCTCTAAGGATTCCATGATTCTATGATTCTATAAAACATAATGGGATATTGGTGGGAAGATTCAACCTCTACTGCCATACCACCACCATCCACTCTGACATCATGAGCCAACATCATAAAATAGAAGCCATTACCTTCAGAGCAGCCCTTGTACATGTATAAATGGCTGGTACAGACTATGTCAATATTAGTAATTATTTGGTCTTCTCAGTTACACTCTATGAAGAACTGTAACGTAGTAACCCAAACATTCTGTCATTTCCTTTCAGTGTGTTCATTTTCCTTAGCACAACAGATCTTGCCACGTAACAAACAGCCCCAAATTTTTTACACTTTCACAATTAATCATGCAGGGACAAGGGGAGCAGTGTCCTGCACCACGTAGCAGCATGCATTATGGGCAGTGCAGTGCAAGCATCTTCTGCAGCACAAACACAAGCCATCGATACAGAACTTGGTGGCTTCACCTCATCCCCAGCCATTTCCCCAAGTACCATAAGAGCAAACAGAAACAATCATTCATTCAGAAGTTTTACAGCTGTACTATCGCATTCTTCGTTTTGGAACAATTTTTTCCATCGCGCTCGGTTTCACCAAGTATAGAAACAAGTTATTGCACGTAAAAGAACAGATAAGCAAACACAGCCAAAAGAATTCTTTGCCTGACACTCACTAAAAAGTGGTCTTTTGTGAGACTTATGGAAAATCACTTGCTGATGAGAGTCTGAATCTTTAAAATGATTTACTGTGTTTCACCCCAGTCAACATAATTGTTCTACCCACCAACCCCAGTCCATTGGAATCTATACATCTTTCTGCAGAAAACAGGAAGAACTTTCTTAATCAAAAGTCTTTCCCTCACCGATTTTTTAATATGATACTTTTCCAGATGTTATTTTTCATTGTAGCAGCTGTGTATTTAAGACATGTTCTTTTTTTGTCATCAATTTAGAAGTCAAATTAAAAATGTTAACTGTATTCTCTTCAGAGATCTTAAAATCCACATTCTGGTTCCTTGTTTAACACTGCTCACAATCAGCCACTTTTAAATGGAGTTAATAATGTCGTAAGTATATCAACCATATTGATTTCTATGAACTCTGGCCAGCCACCGTTCCTCAAGAATTAGGAAAAAAACAAAAGTAGTCGAGCAATAGAAAACACAATTAAGATTTACTCACGAATACTTCTGTTTCAACGATCCTGTCTCATCTTCTTCCGTTATATCTAATATCTATTACTGACAGCATTGTGGGTCCATGTGTATGGAAAGAGAGGCAAATATTTGTCAAACCAGGCATTGAATCTGCCTCGTTCCTCAGCTGTCGCATTTTCAAAGGAAAAGAAAGTGAAGGAAGAAAGAAAAATTAAACCAGTAAAAATAAAATCCCTTAGAAAGCTAAGAAGCTTTTTTTTTTTTTATGGAGCAGCAGAAAGCTCTTGGATGAGAGAAGAGGGGCCACGATCAATAAAACTACAAGTAATTCACTGTTGTGTGTTCATCCAGTGTAAGCAGCAGCAAAAAATTTCTGACAGCAGGTTAATGAGCAGAATGCCAAAGGAGTTAGAGCTACTGCTGAGTGGGGCTTGGCATCCTAATGATGAAAAAAGCCATGTCAGCTTATGAAGGCAACGCCAGCTGCTTATGCAGGAGACATTCTTGCATATTTCAGGGAAAATATCTCTAGAAGCAGCTAGGAACTAATTCAACAGCATTTCGCTATTCCAGGCCTTGGTTAAGTAAGAAAATTTCTTGCAAAATGGCTTTCAAAATAAAATTATTTTAGCACTAGGCATGTGAGTGTAAAGTGAAAGCTCTAAGCTTGCTTCAGAAGTTGAGCAATGCTTCATGCAATGCAGTACAGCGAATCAAAGCACCCACCTTCTGGGCAGAAGTCACCCAAAGCTACATACCAAGTTCAGCTTAAGTTATGGAGCAATCAGAAACCTGTGGGTTGTTTTAAAATGACATTCCTAAGTAAGTGAAAACAACCCTGTGAGATGTCTCCAAATGATTTTCACTGGGGACATAATAACTATGTGGGCATTTGCCTAAAAATAAGGTCCACAGATTAAGATACAGAACAGAAATAGCTGGCTGCTCCTTCAGCAGAAAATGAATATGCAGGAAGAGAGCTGCCAACAGATGCAACAGGAAGAATAATGAAACATCCTTTTTGCATGTTAGTTTAGGAGATAAAATCTCTGTAAGTAGAGATGGCAACACTTGCTTTGTTTAAAACTGTCCCAGATGATCTGATTTTGCTTACTACCCATTTCAGTTCCAGTTCTAACCCAGAAAGCAACAAACGGACTACAAATGTAGCTGGACATCTGCTTTTCTAAGCTGCAGTTTTACTGAGAAAGCAAGATATCTCAGTAGCGTGAAAAAAACTTGCAATCAAGTGCCAAGGGAAGTAGTATTAAGCAAGACATCTTTGGTCGGCTTGGAAAACAAAGTTCATATAGATGTTTGTCCAGGGCAACGTGAGGCAACCTACTGTGGGTTAAGCTGTCTTGCAGCTAGCTAACAAGAATACCTGTAGATTCCTATCCAGCCATGCATGCTTCTAAATGTTTGATAAAGTTTATTTTGTGCAACATGGCATAGATCATGGGCAGTATTGTTATCAAGAACGAAATGCAGTGCTCTAGCACAATAGGAAAGGTGATTGAATTCTTCCTGATTTTGCTTAGGCTAATCTTACATAACTGGAGAAAAGAGGAAAGGCCATTGGATTGCAAATGAAGAAGGGTAGGGCACAGGGAGTATGTTTCTGGAAAACTCTGGAAGGCAATGTTAGAGCAACATTGTCCAGAAAGATTAATGTTGTGAAATCAGGGCTCCAAAGTCAGAGCTAGCACCTGATCTAAAGCTAGATTTTGAAATCAAAAGTCAATCACACTGGAGATTCACTCTGTAGTTCCTTATCTTTATCATGTAGGTAGATATCTTCTCAAAAACAGAGGGGATTTGAGGACATGATGGTCTAAAACTCTGCAAGAAGCACGCATGTTGAGTGAGGCAGTTAAGAAGATGATGAGATGCAGCAAAAAAAAAGTGAGGCCCACCAGTCAGAGTCTGCTCTACCCAGAGGAAGAGCTTGGTTTGAAGGTTGAGAAGGGTTGCAGAAAATAGGGGAGATTCTGGTAGATAAAAAGAATATGGAACTCCTGTTTTTCTTCAAATAACAACATAACAGTGAAACTTATCAGCATAGAAGACTACCACTTCAACTGTTTTACCCTTTGCTGCAAATATGCGTAAAACAGAATTCCACAGAGGCAGGAGAGCAAATGCTCCCACTCAAAAAGAAGAGGAAGAGCAGTACAGCTTGGATAATCTGAACAGAAAGCTGTCCGTGATGAAATCAGAAGCCAAAGTTAGCACAATATCCTGTTCACCAGAGGGCAGGATTGAATGCTTTGTACTCAGTCACACTGAATGTGACTCAGTAGGATCTCCTTCTGCTAGCTTTCTGGAAGAGGAAGCAGGTGGAAGGACAGATTTCCATCTTCCTCACTTCCTCATTCTTGCATCTGATTATCACCATCCTCTCTTCTTCTGTATTAACAGTAGTAAAAGCATATGAGAAGCAGCATATGTTTCATGCTTCCAAAATGCAGAAGGCAAAAACCTGAACACGAGATGAAAGTATCTTTGCATCTTTTACCTACTTCCTTGGCAGAAAAAATCTATCAACCAAAATGCTGTGAGTAATAGCTGTCAAAGACAGAATGCCAGAAGAGGAGCATGCAGTAAATTAAAACAAAACAAAAAACATGTTGTTCTTTAAAAAAGCACAGCATATTTAATGAACTTAGCAATCATAATGAGAACTTCATTTGTAGAGCAGATGGAGTTTTAATTCAAAGAGCTGTGATTATTACCAATAGTTTTCATGTTTCAGGTGGCAAAAATGGCAAGACTGAATAGTCATTTCAATCCATAGCAAACCCAAATATCCCATGTAATTCACAGTTTATTGTGAGCTACACACGTACATTATATGGACATATAACATACACATGCACAGAAGGACTGAGTGCATTCCCATTGCATTAAGGCTCGGCAGCTCATCAGCAGCAAACCGACTTTAGCTTACAGACAGATATACACATGTAAAGTAGCCATAAGTGAGTAGCAGTGTAGGGAAACCAAACAAGTACTCAGGACTAAAGCTATTGCTTGTTGATTTTGAAACACACTCACTGTTATAGCGTCTGTAGCTGTCAATCTTTGCTGGTGCCACTCTGTACAGAATTGTCCCTTCAAAGGCAGACTTTCCTGACAGCGAGCAAGAGAAGGAAAGAGGGAAAAAAAGAGGAGGGGTGGGGTGGGGGTGAAAAGATCGAATGATGGTAAAAAGAAGGGAGAGGAAGAGGTTTTAATCTGTATTTTCAGTCTCTAACATTTTTCAAGCCTCATTATAGCAAAGCAACGAGAACATTAACACAAGTATACGATTGTACATGAAGCTAAAATATTCTTATTGCATGTCTATCAGATAAAGAACCTCATGATTTTGCTAAAGTTGTTCCTTACAGTGTCCAACAGAATGCATTTTTTCTTAGGTGTAATCTGTTGTCCATCATGTTGCAAGACTTGCAAATGAAATGATTTGCCTTATTCAGCCTCTTCACAGAGCACAGGGGAAGCCTGAAAGAAGTTAGTACTGCAATGACGTACTCACAGTGGCTCAACAGTCCTGATGCAGATGCACTGAATAAGCACAGCTGAAATCCAAAGAGGGCACTGAAACACTCACATTTCTTTAATATACCAGGATCCTGTGAGCACCAGAAATACTGCATTTTTCCTAGAGGAATTATTAGAATTGTTTTTGACTTGGGGCCTGGTCTTAAACAATGCTTAGCCAAACAGAACACCAAAACCTGATTAAAGCAGTTTTTCAGCCAGTGGCTTAACCGGCTGTTTTGACTTGTCACACTTTAACAAATAGATATGTTCATACACATAAAAACTTAAAACCACAAAACCAAATTCCACCTCCCATTCAGATATGTAAGATAAAGTTTTCACTATCAAAAGCATGAATTTCTTCCTTCTTTCTTTGATAGCAGGACAACTCACGTTCTGACAATCGACACAAATTCAAGTGAAGGCAAAAGGTACGAGCACATGAGGTCTTTTGTTGTTTCTTATTACATTAACCCAAGGTATCAAAGCAAGCCCAAGCACGTACCAGTGTCAGCTTGCCACCAACATATCTAGGTGAACCATCATGAAAATGTATGTCTTCAGTAGAATTTTATAGCAAAGTAGTGCACATGAATTTTCTCGATATAGCATCTACCCATTTGGGAAGCAAAAAATGTAGATTACCTTTTTCTTGCATGTCATTCTGTTGGACTTTTCAGAAAACAAAAGCTACACTTATTTATATATTGTAAAAAGCAGTTTCTTTGGTTCGCACTTGTAGTTCAGTTAAAGGCAAAATATCTTCCTTGTGTTATTTTTACAAAATAAGGTAGCCAAAATGCCACAAACTAATGACTTTTCTCACCTTGCTTACACAAGATACCATTAAAAGAAAGCTATAAAAACATTCAAGCTGCAATTAAGAAAATGCTAAGAGAAAGATATATTAAGCTTTGTTACAGTGAAGAGAGTCAGATAGACAGGAACAGATACCAGAAAATTTTAATTGAAAATACAGTCTGTTGCCTGACTGAAGCATCAGCTGCTGTCACTGGTTCTGTCTCCTACAATCATGACTTCTCAGTGGCCATCACTGAAAGGTTCTAAACAGAGTTGATATGGACTGGCAACTTCTGAACAGAAGAACAGGCAAGGCAGTGAGACATAACAGGCCTCATGTAAATGTTGCCATGACATTGCCATGAACATACTAAAATGCCTTTGATATCATCTCAATAATAAATTCTGATTCTCAAATGTGATTCATTTAATTATACGACAACTTTCTTGTACCCCAAGAGCCTGTTGAAATACAAGAAACACACAAAATATTCTTAAAATTACTACTACATAGCTGTGAAATCTCAAAAATAATCAATCTTATAATTAATGCATACATTTAATGTAGTAATAAAATGATAATGTCTACTTGCTGGTCACACTGTGTATCTGTCCCTGGGGAAAAACAATACTGAGGATGCTTTAAAGAAGAAGGAATGCACTCACTCTTAAGGGTACTTGAACCTGGCCCCAGCTGTATTTTAAAATGTGGCTTTGCAGACAAAAAATTTGGAAGTGACCCAAAAAATCTGTAAGTCAGCTGGGAAAATATTGAAATTATGTGTATATATATCTTTTGATCTTGTAACAGTTTCACTTTTGAATCTGCTAAGCACCTACCATCTATGTGACAGCACAGGTTCCTGGCCCTTTCAGTTAAGAGGCTAATAAAATCCACAATACGTTTTCAGAAATATTTAGGCACTTCCAAAACTAGTCCAGGCATTTAAAAAACAACCAACCAACCAACCACAGATTTTTGTTCTGGAGAATTTTCTGAGGTTATTGGCAGAAGTGAAAAGCAACCAAGATAGTTCATTCTGAGCATTTGATCTGCTGTAAAATGTAAAAGGACACAAAAACAGACAGCATCTTTTTCCCCATTAGATCTCTGTAGGACATACTAGAAGGAAAGAAAAATGTGTATGTTTATTATCTTTGTTCCTAAAAAGCCAAGCTATACAATTTCACTCTATTACTTCTGTTGAGATCATCAACAATTATGTTTGTGCTTTCAAAAAGGTTCTCTCCAGAGAAGGTCAGTAAAATGAAATTAAAACATTAAGTTTAACTAACACATTAACTACCAGGTTAGCAATAGGCTTGTGTTTGCACAGTGTCCTTTCTCCAAAAATCCCATGCTACTCTGCCAAGCCTCGCAGTCCATTTTATTAGTTATGCTGAAGAGTTTCAGGCTGCTGCTCAAGATTGCAGAGCTGTACTCAAAACTGTTCTAGGACCCTCTAGGAGCTGTGTAGGACCTCAGTGACCACGCAAGGTTCTGTTTCAATGCGCAGGTACAGCCTCTTGGATCCAAGTGTTCATCCAGAAAAAAAAAAAAAAAAAAAAAAAAA